>JAPYZE010006606.1:0-12639 GCA_030522805.1 Leptomastidea abnormis
ATATCTTTCAGATCCTTTTTGTCCGGAATAAAAATATTAAATATTAAAAAAGTTACAGAGGAAAGAAAAAAACTTTTAATCATGCCCCGGTCTCCCCTAATCATGAAAAAATTTTTGTTTTTCTTCCTCGCCTATCTCAGCACTTTGTTGGTTACTAATGCGGCATCGCTATTTATTAATACTATCAGCACATGTAATATACATATATATATATATATATATATATATATATATATATATATATATACATATATATAAGAGGCTTGAGTAGAGATTAAATAGCGTAAAATTAACATATTACGATTTCAGCAAGGGAAACTCGTGAATAAGTATACATACTTAGTATTGTATACAAAAATAGCTTTGTCTATGCTCGTGTCTCTCGCGTTTTTGTTCTATCGCTTAACTTTTATTGCAGGCAGAAAGCTGCTCTCTCTCTCTCTCTCTCTTTCTCTCTCTGGCGATCGATGTCGCGACGGCGCCTCTAGGACTATACCTATTACTTTTACTACTACTATTACTACTTCTTTTTCTTCTTCTTATCATTGGTCTCGAAGAATTCTTGGATATAAAACGTTAATGAAGCACTTAATAAACTACTGCCAGTGAAGTAAATGTCGTCACAATCGGAATCATCGGCGGCACAATTTTTTCGCGAAGAAGCCCTTCATTTCCGAAAGAACAATGTATAATCAGCTGAACATCAAATCAAATCAAAGCAACTGTGCACATCGGGAATAAAAGAAAAAGGGGAATAAGTGCTCATGAGCATATTTTCATTGTGTGTCATCCATCGAGCGAGCAAAATGGAAATTCAAAAAGGAGACTGAAAATTCACGTATACCTATATACCTACGTTATAATATATCTATATAGAATTTGTACCCTACGACTACTTACTTTATTTCCTAGCGAAATCTTTGTGTGCGCGCGATGGGTGTGTTGTAACGCAATGTATACATGTGTGTGCGTGGCCCCAGGCTTACTTCTGAGTCGTGTCACATGATATTAAAGTATTACATTTATTACGCTAATATTATTTTTGGTCCGCGTCGTGGCCTGGATATATATAAGAGAGAAGTTTAAAGGGCATGAGCATGAGCGCGGCTTTGGTATGCGAGGATGACCAAAATCTAATAATCACAAGTGTGTAAGTAAGGGGGGCCTGGAGGCTAACGGTACCTATTATATTATACTGTCCTGCGATCCACCAGAATCAGCCAGCTAGCCAGCTTATATATACTTGCGAAGGAGGGTACAAGGCTGATATTATGTGTAGAGTGAGTTTGAGAAAGAGAGGCAAGAGCGAGCGCGTGAGCTATAACTGCTTGCTGGTGAGTAATGCCTCGGGTCGTCAAGACCCACTTTCGTCGCTTGTAATGCTGGACTCGTTACTCAAGCGCGACACCGAGAGAGAGAGAGAGAGTTGCAATACCCGAAAGAAAAAGCAAAAGCGCGGGGTAAAATATGCCCCCCCCCCCTACCCCGGTGTATCTGCTGGGAGCTGGATTTCCACGGTGCCGGCTGCTATCGCGTTGTGTTCGCACAAAGAGCTGCGTATATACCTACCTAGAAAGGTATAGGATAAGCCAAAGAATTCTTGGCCACCCCTATTATCTTTATAGAATTAAGGTGTAAAATGATTTTTAAAGAGTGCCTAAGTAGCTAAAGATTCACGTAATTACTTATCGTTGAAATTTTGAAACCGTAAAAAAACTCTTATTTAGTTGCTTAAAACGAGGTGACCAGCAATACATCCAGCTTACCCTATCCTTGTCTCAGAGCTGCAGCCCGAAGCCATGACGCAGTAGGGCATATTTGCCTCACATATATACTTAAAACTCTGTTATTCTTTCTCTCTCTCTCTCTCTCTCTCTCTCTCTCTCTCTCTCTCTCTCTCTCTCTCTTTCTCTCTCTCTCTCTACCCTTCGCACGTATTGTCGTAAACACGAAAAGATCATTTACACAAGTGTAGCAATGAGGAACAACGCGTATAGCGTATATGGGTCTATGATTTACCTAACGTGTAGGTATAGATATAACACGCAGGACTCCTCCGTCCGAGTTATTGGCAAAGCCGGCCAGTACACTTACTTCCGTGCTTGCCGCGTAAGCGAGCCAGCGAGTATGTAATAGAGGCATCGGCGAACGCGGATCGGCGTGAATCAGCAGCGAGACTCCCCTAAGCAAAAGCTTGCTACTGCTGTACCGGTGCAGCAGATTCGGCATTTAGTTATAGGCGCATATGCAGCGAAAACAGGAAGTAATTCTCGTAGGAGGAGGAGGAGAATAATTATGATGATTGGAGTCGAGAGTAGGGACTTCGCGCTGCCCGACGACGATTTGCGCAAAAACTCGGAAAATGCATGATATCAGAAAAGCCGGGGGTCAAGGGGAAGAAGCAGGGGCAGCTGAAGGTTTGTGAGTCGGGGTGGTAAGGGGGGGGGGGAAGAAATGACGCGACGAGCAATGGCTGTATGCAGCCTATATAATGTATAACAGAGCCGCAGCAGCAGCAGAAACTTGCGCGCTCGCGACCCGATAACACGTAAGCGCCCGGTTGAAATTGTTATTGAAGCTGGTGTACCTACCTACATACGTGCAATGGCGCCAGCGCTTGCTTGCATGAGTTTAATTAAGTTAAGTATATGCCACCCCAACCTTCCACCTTTCTCCTCCCTAATGCGTGCGTGTGTGTGTGTATTTGCTGTGTGTAAGTTGCAAAGTAAAAACTGGAGCTTCTTTACCTCGTTATTTTTTTATCCTCCTCTATTTCTCCCACCCCCCCCCCTCATCTCCTCGTTCTCTCGTCTTTACTTCTTTCGTACATCTAGGTATACACCTACATCACGGACTGAATACTTTTAAGTTAAGTGTACTCGCTTTCGTTTTTGTCCCGGCCGCGCAATCGCAATTTAATTATTAGGTATAGAATGATCAAATTCACGTATTCACGAGCGCAGACAGTACATATTGATATTTTTGAAGAAAGCAAAACTTTAATGATATTTTAAAAAATACATGAATGTAGGTATAAATGAATAAAATGAAAAAAGTCTCTGTGTCGACACACACACACACACACACACACCAAAATTATTGCGAAATGAATGAAGGCGCTGACTTTGTTTTCCATATGTATATATGCGTGACTGTGTAAGTGCAGCGCGCTTTTATCACCGGAGCAAAAGCAGAAACAGAATAAAAAAGGAAAAAAGAAAAAGAACGTGTGAAATTAATGCAAGTGGAACGCTTGAGCTGTCGCTAAACGAATTCGTAAAGAAAAAAAAATTTAAAAAAAAAAAAATAATTATTGTTTACTATTTTTTATGGACCTTTCTCACTGGCAAGTAGTCTGGCAATGTCTTTTCATCTTTATTACTTTATTTTTTTTTTACTTTTTTTTACGAGACAATCGTGGAATAAATTTAACTTTAAAATTATTGTCCGTTTATTGGATCTCGGACAGCACAAGCTCAATAGTAGAGAGCCACTACGATAATTGGCTGAAAGTAATAATAATAAAAATAATAATAATAATAAATAGCTCTATAGATGTATATATATTTAAAAATACGGATAAGATAGAGTGAGAGAGAGAGAGCAGAGAGAGAGAGAGCAGAGAGAGAGAGAGAGAGAGAGAGAGCAATGCAGCAGTCAGATATAAAGCACACTTTTATCAAGTCATAATTTTAAAAGGGATTCTCGCCGTATTCCAGGAGCCGAGGGAACAGTAAGTGACATAAACCCCAAGTATTTGCTGCGGCGATAAGTATACCTATACATAATAATTTTTAAACTTGCGGCTTGAGAGAGTATATGCGCGCATGATTTCATCGTCAGCGGATAAAAATCGTAAGATAGCGCGTGCATGTGTGCACAATGTACACAATGTACATATTATTATGGGCACGTGCACGTACCTATACATGTATCAGTATTTTATATACGTCTATAAGCCTCTATGCATGAGTAATCCTTTTTTGCTGTTGAAAATTTTCAAAGTTTACGAGATGCTATCGGTCTATCGCGCAGTTTATCGAGTCTATGTCCACCATCACCACCACCACCACCACCATATACTACCACCTGATCTACCTATTCTATACTTAACCCGGTGTGGTTGAAAACACACACACACACACACACACACACACACACACACACACACACACACACACACACACACACACACACTAAAGCGTGAGCGGATGGCAATAAAGCGCGATGACTATACGATATGATCTGCTATACCATTCAACTTAAAGAAAGTTGCAGTTTTATAGTTTTTACAGCTCTGCAGTAGCAGCAGCAGCCAACTGCAACATGCGCCCTGCAGGATGTATGCTGATGTGCCTGTATATATAAATACATAGGCGCAACTCTCACACGCAAGGCTGGAGGCGCGATGATTTGGTTTTATTTTATTTTTTTTTTTATTCTTCTTTTCTTTCGAGAAGACAGTGTACTCAAGCAGTAATAGCCGAGCGTTATAGGTGTACATATATACATTGTGCCTGCGCATGTACGTGTACAACGTACCTGCAAGTTCAAATATTGACTTGACCTTAATCGCGAGCCGTGTATATATACGATTGGCAATTAAGGGCCGAAGAGGTAGGGACGCTGCTGGATTATTGCAGTGGAATGAGTAAGCCAACAGCGAAGAGAGAGAAAGAGAGAGAAAATAGCAGAAATAAGAAAGCGACGAGGGGGTGGGAAGCGGCAAGGAATTGCGATGAGCGAATAAGAAGAATAAGAAGATAGAGAGATTCAGATTTAGTTTTATTGGGCTTAGTTGAGTGCCCCATCTGGCCTTAAGCAATTAATACATCGATGATACAATAAATTTTATAAAATTAATCAACAATTATAATAATAATAATAATAAGATAAAGAGAGAGAGAGAGAGAGAGAGAGAGAGAGAGAGAGAGAGAGAGAGAGAGAGAGAGAGAGAGATAAAGCGACGGCGCGCGCGCGCGGGGGTGTGGGTTGTGGCAAAAAACTGGGACTTACCTTCTTTTAAACAAGAAAGCCATAAGACAATGCGACAAGGCCGGTTTCTCCTCGGACATAATTATAAAACACATTACACTTAATTTTTTTACTTTGATTATACCTGGCGTTCAGCGACAATTATAAAGTAGACAGGAACGAGAGAAAAAGAGAGAGAGAGATAGATAGATAGATAGATAGATAGAGAGAAAGAATAGCAGTAGCTCTTACAGCGGACACGCTTGAGCTCTTTTCTATTTTTTTTTTTTTTTTTTAGGTATACAGAATTTTTTTTTTTATCCGGCTTATTTTTTATTCTGTTTTTTCCTCTTCTGTTCGTCCTTTCTTTTACTGCTATCAAGTATCTATATGTATGCACGCGCAGTCATATATAGAGTTTCATACAAATAGTCGCAGTGTATAGGTATATAGCAAGTACTGTAGTTAAGCGCTAGTGTGGGTGATGGATATATACATGTATATCCTGAATTATTCTTTTTTCAAGCATTTCCCTAAGAAACTTCCGATTTCACGCACGACAACAGCGATTTCTCTTTCGTTCTTTGTGAAATCGAGATTGAGATTGGTTGCGTCAATAAGCCCCAAGAACTTTCTACCGCAAAAAAAAAACAAAATAAAAGGGGGAACCTCTACAGTCAGGAGTAGAATATTGCGAGATCCTACACGCTCTAAAGGTTTATACACAGCAACGACTATAGATTGTTGAGCAGAAGAACGAAGCCCGAGAAGTAATGGAAGAAGAAGAAGAAGAAGAAGAAGAAGAAGAAGAAGAAGAAAGAGAAGAGGCAGTTGGAGTTGTCGTCGTCTGCCTCGGTAACAGAGAGAGAGAGAGAGAGAGAGAGAGGAGGGAGAGGGTGGAGGGAGAGTAAAAGAGTACGTGCACGAGGGAAGCGCGGCTGCGGGAAACTAGCGGTAGTCTCTTGCTCCGGGTCCGTTCCTTCCTCTCTCTCTCTCTCTCTCTTAAGCGGCTACTATATACCTATATACCTCTACCTGTACTATCCCTCTCCGGTCTTTGCTTCCCGTCCCCGTTCTATCTCTCGCCCGCTTAGCTCAGCTCAGCCAGTGCTTACGTATATACTCGGCGCTGGTCGTGTCCTCTTTACCTTCCTCGCGACGATAGCTTGCTTGCTCGCTCGTTCGTTCCTATATTCTCCTCGCTCACGATGTGTACATATTACATACCCACGCATATGCCTATATACTTCTCTCTTATTCTCTACCTCTTTTTCTTTCTCTCTTTATATCTCGCTTTCGAGGCTAGCGCTGAACTTTATACTGTATTGCTACCGAGGCACACAAACACACACACACACATTCTAGGTTGTATATTATGCCGCAAGCAGTGCAATAATAAGCACGAGCGTGCGCCAGCTACAGCGGAGCTGGCCGTGCTCCAGAGCGCGCGCGGAGAATCGATTCTCCGGACTGCTAGTCGAGAAGGACTTGGAGAGTTAACCTATATAGTAGTTGGAGAATCGTTGGAAGGGGGGGGGGAGGGAGACTGACCTGCAGAAGCACGTGACGACGCTGTCCTCGACGTCGACGACGGGCACGGAGGCTCCAAGGCCCGAGTACTTGAAAAACTTTCTACTCGCCAAGCCAAACATGGCCGCGCACCGCCGCCGCCGCTGCCGTCACCGTCACTATACCACCACCACTGCTGCTGCTGCTGCTGCTTTTACTCAGCTCCTCTCCAAGCGCAGTGCCCAAGTTGCTACCGCCTCCACCGCCTCCGCCGGCGGTCTCCTCGCCAGCGCGGCCAGGTTGAATTTTAATAAAGGTGTATGTAGCAGCAACAACGTTTGCGCCCTCTCTTTCTCTATTTCTCTCTCCCAATTTATCTATCTATCTATCTCTCTCTTTAATTATTGCCTGGTCTTAGAGGTACTGGAGCTTCTGTGGCATGACGGCAGCAACGGCAACAGCAGCAGCATAAGTAGTAGTACTAGTATTGTCAGCATGCACACGCCAGCAATGCGACTCCAGGCTCCAAGGAGATTAAAATTAAGCTAAGTAAGTAGTTACGAGAGAGAGAGAGAGAGAGAGAGAGGAGAGAGAGAGAGAGAGAGAGAGAGAATATAGTTCTAGTTCAGAATAAGAATTGCGAGTGTCACCGCAGCAGCAGCAGGTAAATGAGAACGCACTACTTTTGGTTGGCACGGCCGGGTGAACGAAGATGCAGCTCGCGAGAAAGAGTATACACGAGTAGTTTGAAAGATACCAGCTTCGAGACCACGAGCGAGGTTGAATTCACGTGGCAAACTGCGGCTCTATATACTCTCGGGGAGTCGCGCACGCGCGAGTCTCGCGGACAGAACTGACTGATCGGCGCCGTCACTGCCGTCGCTACCACCACCACCACCGCTGCTGCTGTTTGCTGCTACCGGTGGCTGCGTTCTCCAGGACCCACCGTCGTCGTCGCAGAGTCGCCGCGGCGAACCGCATTTGCTTCTCCTCCCCCCACCTCCCCCGCTAACTATACCCACCCACCCCCCCTCTCCCCTCTCATGTTCAATCGCCTCCATACAATATCACCTTCTGCTTATCTTACAATGTACTCGGTGATGCTCTCTATCTATAATATGAGGTATACCTCTACATTGACGCGCGACGCTCTGAAGCCTTTATTCTGCACCTATTCCAGCTTAATTCTCAGAATATGTGCATGCGTGTGTATGTGCGCGTGTGTGTAATGCAGAAATAAATCGGCGAATTTTGTCAAACGCGCATGATCAGCGCCTCTACGTGTACATACGTACGGGTGCAATGTCATTGCCGATGGATTGCACAATTGCAGCACGAACGTGGACAAGGGGGGGGGGCTCGCGTGGAGCTTGCACACTGCAAGGATTGAAGGAAGAGAGAGGGTAGAAGGATCATAGAGACAGCAGCAGCAACAGTAACAACTAAATAAGCTATTATATAGCAGTATTCGACGGCAGTGTCTCTGAGATGTGAATGTATTGATACATATATATAGGTACATGGTAGCACTAACAGCAGCATCACCAACAGCAGCAGCAGCAGCAGTGCGTGTGAAGAGACAAAGCACGAACGAGGCAGGCGGCTTGGCCTTGGGCCGAAAATGGGTCACGCACGCGCCGGGATCGATAAAAACAACGACGATGACGACGACGACATCGTCACGGAGCGAGCGGGTAGGTAAGCGCGCGAGCGTAAGTAGGTAATGGAGCCGATGCTCTCTCTCTCTCTCTCTCTCTCTCTCTCTTTTTCTCGATCTCGAAGTATTGGATCCGGCAATGGTGTAGGAGGCGGACCTCCGTGCTCCGCTGAATGCTTGAAAAAATAATCGGAGCGCGATGTGGCTACTCCTCTATAAGTGGCCCGAGAGCATCTGCTGCCGTCTCTTTACTTACTATATGCGCGCTTAGTTTTTCAAGCTCTCTGCAATTTTTAGCAATACCTGGTGCGCGTCGATTTGCCGACTCTGCTGCTGCTGCTGCAGCCGATAAGGTCGATGCCAACCTACCCGTCTTACCTCGCCTTAATTTGTGCTTTTATTTGCAAAAACGCCGAATGAATAAACAACTGCTCTTGCTCTTTATCCACATAATTAAAATTTATTTAACATGTTGTTTTTAATACTTTTTTTTTAATTTTTTTTTTTTCGATAGTGGATTTAAAGTGGATTCGATAGTTCATTTATTATTCAACATTTGTCAAAGAAAACAAAAAAGAAAATAACAATGAAATAATATTAAAAAAACACATTACTTGGACTACCAAGTTAACAATTTGCGGAATATAATTAAATTTACTAAATGTAATTTTTCTGGAATAATTTACTATAAAGCTTTAATAATGCAAAAAATTTCAAGTAAGTTAAATTGTTAGCCTGAGCTCAAAGTAACAACAGGTACGTATCGATTAGCTTTAAATAATAAATTCAAAAATACTTTCTTCCAGAAACTATTGATTTTAAGTGTAGACAAAAAATTTTTAATTAATCATTCACACTGTTACACTGTTTCAGATCTTATGTAAAACGTCCAAATTATGTTACTTTTCTTAGACTACACAAGTTTCATGCATTTTACTAAACATATTTTTTGTACAAAATTGACAGTAGGTACATTTCAGGTAATTTAATTAAAAACCAAAAATTCATTGGCGTATATCCCTTTTATGGATAACATTTCTGCAATAAAAATACGTAAATCGTAATTTTTGCACACGCTTCATGCTGCTTTCAACATACAGGAAAATTTACGTAATGGGTGGAAAATAATTACAAAAATAATATTTACATTCCCACCCAATTTTAAACAACGTAGTACGAGAGGTAAAAAAATTTACACCCAAAAGTTTATTCTCTTTCATGAAATTTGAAACAAAACGATTTTTAAATATAACGACAATCATATTTTTTTTCTTCTTTTCTCGATCAAGGCAGAAAGTAATGTAACAGATCAAAGCAAATCCTATATACAAAATTGAAACCACGAAACTTGAAGAATCGTTAGTTGATGCATCGATTATTATGAATACCTAATGATTATTATAAATTTTAATAGAATTCCGAAGTGAAGGTTAAAAATTTCAGTATTTCATATGCGTCAAAATACTTATTATATATTAAATATTACTGTTATTACAAAAGAAAATATCATGATAAAGTTGTATTATTAATGAAGAGAATAATTGAAGAAGTGAAAGAGATCGAGATATAGGTATAGCTCGTAGCAGCAGTTGGTGGCTCGGAAAAACGAGTGTATCTTTATGTTCACCAGAATGATTCAAAATAATATTTAGAAAATTCATGAGAAGGGCACTCGGTTGGTGCACTAGGAACGACGATGCCGCGGTATATATATGTATACCTATGAGGTATAAAGCCACATTCGAAAATAGGCTACTCGGGACAGAAAATGCGTGAGAGGAGAACGGGGGAGCAGAGAATCCGAAGAGACGCTACGAGATAAGTATATAATAAGTAAGGCTGCGAGGCGAGTGCAGTATTTTAGCAGTGGGATTGGAATTGATGCCCAAGGAAGGCATGCTATAAAGACGAAGAAGTAGAGAAGAAAAGAAGAATAAAAAGCCAGTGCACCTGTGCACCAGACGACCAGACACCTACATCAGGTACGCTTATAGGAATGAATACCTGTCGTTTTTCAGCAAGAAGCCCATGTCCGTTATTCAGTTGTCTGTATAGGTAGTACATAGACTGGTAACTGGCGAAAACAACATGCGATGCGAATCATTGCACGTATATAATACATGTGCATATCCATGCGCCGATGAACAATATGAGAACATTGAGAAGAACATGTGTATAAATGTATACGTATCAACATATGCACGTACAGCCACACACACACACACACACGCAGAGACACATACACACAGATGCGCGCATGTAATAACCACTCGTACACGTACACACACCTATAGGAGACGAACGGAACTGTGCGCCTGCAACTGTTACGCAATGTTGATCAGGCCACAAAAATAACGAGAGCCTAGGCTCGCCGAATACGCGATGACGACGACACGGCGACGAGGACGGCTAGAGCGCTCATAAGAAATTAGCAGAGTATATAAAGAGGTGTAAGTATAAAGGAGCAGGAGAACAATGACAGCGGCAATAACAACTGATGGAGAGGATGAATTAAGTATTATGATGACAGCAGAAAGACAGCTCTTTCTCTCTCACTCACTCTACTAACACACTGAGAAGCCGCGGAAATAACAATTAAAACTAGATATAAATATATATATATATATATATATATATATATATATATATATATATATACAAAAAGAGGGAGAGAGAAGAAAAGAGAAGAGCACGGTAGATAGATTAAGAGATAAAGAAAGAGAGAGAGAGAGAGAGAGTTGCTAGGTGAGGGTGGCAGCGGGAGCGAGATGCAAGTAAAAAAGTAAAGTTGACAGTATAAGGTAGGGTAGGCTAGGGTAGGGGGGGGAGAAGATGTGGAACGAATGGCTAAGGCAAAGCAGGGAGAAAAGAAACGAAAGCTTCGAGCAGCTATACGAGTGGAAGGTTTACGCATGAAGGTGTACGTATACAGGTAATTGTGATGCGTATAGATATAGAGAGCTAGGCTAGCTAGCTAGCTAGACAGAGTACTACATGATATAGAGAGAATGAAAGATGAGGATAGAGGGAGGCGTGCGGGGCTGTAGTTGATGCATATGCGTCTATGACTCACCCCATAAACCAGTCGACGGTATCACGAAGGTACTCGGGTAGCCTATCCAGCTTGGCTGATTTAGCGGGCCAAAGCACCGCCTTCGGTCCGTCAGGCGTACTGCAGGCGCTGGTTGCGCTCCCGCTATATCTCGCTCCCGGCTGCTGGACTCACCTCACATATATATATATAATATATATGCAGAGTCGCCTTGGTTGGACAGCTATAAGTTAGACCGAGAAGAGCCAGACAGACAGACAGGCAGCTGCTGCTGCTGGGCTGGCTTGCACTTTTCACACCTTTTTTTCTTATTTATGTTTTGCTTATTTTCTTAATAGATTATTCTTCTCTCACTTTCTATCTCTTCCTCTTATTCGGCTGGATACAAGTGTAGAAAACAAAAATGTCCTTTTAGCAACACTCGAAGACAACGACGTCGACGAGAGCGTCGGGGACGTCGGCAGCAGCGAAGGCGCTAGTACCGAATGACGGTTGAGCAGTAGCTGCAGCGGCTACGACAGGAACAGCGATGACGAGGGTCGCCCTGACTCCGCTGTTTTCCTCCTCGGCACATCCGCTGCAGTGCCGCTCGCCTAACATGGCGCGCGCTCGAGTGACGCCACGGCAGCTCCGGCTCGCTCGCTCCTCGCTGCTTTGCCGCCGTCGCCGCTGCCGCGTTGATGATGCTGCCGGTGGCTAACCACCCGCTCTACCTCCTGCTGCTGCTGCTGTAGCTGTAGTCGCTGTACTTTCTGCTGCCTTTGCTTGCTCTGATGCTGCTGCTTTTGGCGCTGGTATTTCTGCTGTCCCAGCCTGCAAGCCCAGGAGGCACGCACCCTGCAGGCGTCCGCTCGGCGACGCAGAGGAGGAGGAAGAGGAGGAGACAGCTCCTCGGGCCGCAGCCGCCTCATCGCCCGGCAAGCCACCACTCGTCGCTCTTGCTGCTGCGCTGCTACTGTATTATCTCGCTGATGCGGAGTCTGCTCTCTCCTCTTGCGGTGCGCGTGCACCTCCCTCTCTCTCTCCTTCGCACTGCACTCCTTTGACGTACGTGTATACGTACACACACACACACACACACACGCACGCACGCACGCACTCACACTTTTTCACTTGCTACTCATCAGCTACTCTTCCGCTTTGTAATATATATATATAGTTCCCTGCTGCTTCTCGGAGCACCGTTCTGTTCTCCGCAAAATTAAAATGCAGTTGTTTTCATTTTCAGTGCGTATAAGTACGCAGCGGTCGATTCAACTACAGCTACTTAATGCTTGCACGTTTTAATGATGATGATGATGACTTGAGTGATGCGTCGTAGTACTTGTATACACACGTATAACGCACACCTATTCGCTCCGTGTGTGAGCGTTCGGTGCGCCCTCTCCAATCGAAAAATCGCACTTTCTATTTCATGTTTTACACAGTCGCTTATGGACAATTTTAA
>JAPYZE010006607.1:0-21482 GCA_030522805.1 Leptomastidea abnormis
ATATACATACAAACATACACGTACCAAGTCAAGTCATGATTAATTGCGAGCTGCTGCTGCCGTCCGTTCGACTTTCTCGACACCCACCACCGCTACCTAATACCATACCTGCACTTTACTGCTTCTGCTTCTGCTGCTGCTGCTACTGCCGTTGAGTCTCTCGCTCTCTTTTTCCTCCATCCCTTATTGCTCTATCCCACAAATATATATATATATATACAGTATATTTTATACTATACCTACTTATAAACTTGCGCAAGACACACACGAGATAAAATCGTGTGGGTTGATTTTTGCGCTCGATGCGCCCACGATCCAAATTTGTTCTCCTCTCCTAGAGTATATACCGATCTATACCGATATTTCGGTGACATTTGCCGCCTCGGGCACTAAAAGAACACGCGCGCTCTCTGCGAGCGATACGCATGCTTACATTATATTATTTGCATATATAACTGTATGTGTTACCAAACGATCCTTACTTTTCGAGATGTAGATTAGTGTACCTACTTATGTGCACTCAAACGTATATGCGATCGATTTAAATTAAGCGAATTAACGATATACCGACGATAAATCAAGTAATTAGCACTATGGTTTATACAATTAATTTACGGATCTCATTTAATACCCTACCATTTTGTTAATCTCTCGTCTCATTTCTATTTATTAAGTGTCATTATACTTATATACTGCTGTAATTATTATTTACTATGAAAATTATCATTATCTTAATTATTGTTGTTGTTGTTGTTGTTGTTGTTGTTGTTGTTGTTAACGATCGTTTGAGGCGGAAACTATAATTTAATAGAAATAATTTCAACATCATACTTTCTATCGGTACGGCAATTTTCTTTGATTATTTATTACACACTACTATAAATAATCGAAAGTTTTTAATTAAAATTAATACAACTTTCATTTCGATAATTATAATAAATTACTTGAATTCGGTAGCGACTACAAATTATAATCACATACAAGCATACCGTGTATACTCTATACATAAACATGGCAAGTGCAAACATTGCGCGCGGGAACGTGACGTGGGTGGAATAAAGAGATGGAGGGGGTGGGTGGGAGAGATGGACAACAACGACATTGCACCTCTTGTAAAAATATGCGCAATCCTGTACATACATACGAAGAATTGTTATATGTCGACGATTGCTATGCGCTTCTTATTACTGTTGAGTGTGTGTGTGTGTGTGTGTGTGTGTGTGTGTGTGTGTGTGTGTGTGTGTGTGTGTGTATCTCATAGCATTGTTGTGTTCTAATCGTTTCTTTCATCTTTTACGATTGTGTTCGCATTCATAGAACGATTATTATTATTTTTTTATTTCTATCTACATTCTCAAATTTTTTTTTTATTTATTATCGTTCTCGTCTTGATTTGTTTAGTGCAAACTTATGTTAATTAATTTATATCGAAGCATTTATGAATATATAATCATGTGTAATTATACTGATGTTATTGTTTTTGAAAAATTGTCACTATACTAAAATTGAAATAAATGAAATAATATAATAATAACAAATATAAAATTTATAATTCTTTGTTTATAATCTAGCAATTGTATAATTTGTTGTTTTCAATTGTACTCACCCAAGAATGATAGGAAATATCGTTAACATATCTTATTTCCGGAGATTGTGAAATTGTGTGTTAAAAAAAAAACAAAATCTGGCAATAATCACTGGTTAGCGAACTCTTGTTATTATAGAGTTCTCCACCTTTGACTTGGCTGAATGCAAGGGCATCGGGTGAATGTAGGTATATAATATAGCAAAACTGCAAAAAATCGAATATTATATAAATTTTTCTTTGGTTTCTTGATAGACAATCGTGGTTATTTTTTTTTTTTTTTTTTTTTATGTTTTTGTTCTATACAATATAAGCCAGCCACACCTCTAATATGATCCTGAATGCAACAGCACTGAATTTGAACTAGGTATGCTTTTCACTGATTTCTCCAGCACTGATATCCCACGCGTACACAAGTAAAATTAAATATTTTCCTTTTTCTATTCTTAAATTAAAAAAAAAAAATTATTTAGGAGAGAACGACAATGATCCCCTCGTGTTTACTAGTCTCGTAAAAATCGACCGTCAAATATCAGAATAAATATCAAACTCCCATACTTCCAAACCGGCACAAGAATGACTATACAGATAGATAGATAGATACGTGTGTGTGTGTGTGTGTGTGTGTGACTGGTCCCCGACGACTTTCCGTTCGTTCTGGGCCCGCTTCGGGCCTCACGGCAATTCAGCTAAGAAGTGGGGGAGATCAACTCTCTCCCTCCCTTCTTTTTTCTCTCCCCCGCAGTCTCTAGTGTCACGTGCTCCGCTTTAATGTTACACTACTGCCACTCCACTCCTTTTGCATATGAACTATAGCTATATAGGCTTACATGTAATGAAATGATTTATTCGTCCTTTTTATATACCTCCTTCTCTCCTGCTTCACCCAAGAAATCGTAGTGTTCGCGAGACATGAAGGAAGCGTTCCGATCTTTGAAACCGTCAGACGTTGATTGACCTTAGTTACTTATAGTCCTGATCTTTCGAATTATACATCGCGTCTTATGCAGTGGCTAATACAGCTGATTGTTATTGACATAATGGTATAAATAAGTGTATACGCAAAATTGTAAGTAAAAAAATTTTGAGAGAAAACGCAGGAAAAGTGAGGGGGGGGGAGAAGAAGTAAAAAGAGATAAGGGTATAGAGATTGCAAGATATGTTAATGAAATTCGGCGTGCAAAGACCGTAATCTTTTTCTTCTTTACACATATACTTAAATTCCATACGAGATCTGCATCCGGTGAAATAAACCAGCTGCCGGCGGCAACTAACGATGAAAATCTCTCTCTCTCTCTCTCTTTCTTTCTTGGCTTTGGTAATAAAGGTATATAGAGGCTCGCGTGAGCGCGCGAAAAATCGAAATCGCATTCATGAAAGGGGATTCCCCCCGCCCGGCCCCCCAGCGTCACACCGAGTAAACACGAAATATATACAACACGGACCAAGACAAAGCCAGCTACCTATGTAGGTATATATTACTATCTTGTCTCCGCGTGTATAAGGAACAACAATAGCGACTTTCGTTTATGGGAGAAAAGGAGCCACTGAGGGAAAAAAAAATTTTGCGGTTTGCCCGCGGAAAGAAGTGGTCGACGACGCAACAACCGCAGCGCGCCGAGAGGCGAGAACTGCAGCACTTTATAAGGTGAAGGTGCGGGAGGTCACACCTCGACGCTTCTTTGCCTTGATCTATTGATTGGAAGGAATCTTCTTATACTTACTTGCCCCTTGCGGGACTTGTTAAGTATTGGAATATCATTCGCGCTTTAAGAGGCTTTTTTTTTGCAATTATTACAAGTGATGCTTGTAATTATTGATTGCGATTTTAACTTGTTGAAGTTATAAGATATTGTATACATTAGATGAATTAAAATGAAAAATGTTTGAAAATTCTTAAAACTATTTTTCTCATTTTTTTTACTTGATTTGAAAAGACTTTTGAAAAACTAAACAAATAATGAATGATAAATAAATTACAAAGATTTATTGGATATGCGAAAGAGTTTAACGATAAATCTCTAAATTGCAGCACTGAAATCTTTTATTCTCGTTTACAAAAGTGTCATTTCTATTTACTTTCGTGACGTAAAGGATAGAAATTTAAGTCTTGACATAAATCATACAAATCATTGTTGTATAATATGTACTTGGTTCTGTTGTGACGTTTTCAAACACTGTATTTATACTTACTTATTTATCCACATCTAATTCTAATAATATGCTCTTCCAAAATGTATGGCTTTTTTAACAGTTCCATGCACTTAAAGGCTGGAAAAATTGTATACAACAAGTCGTGATTTCAGCATCATCCAAATACTTGTCTTTTAAAATTTAAATTTCAAAAATATGATTGACAGCCAACCTATTATCATATTATTTTGATGTACTGCTATAGATGAGAGATACACAACTGTATATGGAAATTAAAAAAATAAATTATAATTGAAAATATTTATTTATATGTTCAGTTAATTAAGATTTGTACATGAATAACAGACAAAATGTCAACCTCTGCAAATATTATAAATATAACACAGGATCGTCGACTCAAAATAAAAATCAGTCGGCTAGTAGGTGACGAAAATCCATCTTGCGCTCTTCTCCGTCGTTAAATTTATTATTATTATTATTATTATTATTATTATTATTATTATTAGTATGTACAATTCTGTAGTAGTACGCGTATTTGCAGAGACCCAAAGCTAGAAAGAGAGTTAACGCTAGAAACGTCCTTGGGGGGGAAGGGGCAGGAGGAGGGGATGGTTAGGGGGAAGAGAAAGGATCTTCTTGCGCCTTTCCATGCCACACGCGCCGCCGGCGTTCATGTTTAGAAAGGCGACTAGAAAGGGAAGAGCAGGGAGGGAAGGAGATCAAAAAGTGTATGAAGCAGTAAGCCTCTCTCCTCGTTTTCTTCTGGCTGATAAGCTGTAAAACGGTATAAGACAGTCGAGATGTCACGCGCGAGTGTCAGGCTCCTTCCTCGCCTAGGCCCTTCTTGTCCCTTGGGCTTCTCTCTGTGCATGTGCATATTCAATAGAATTGAAATTCTTTTTTTACATTTCGATTATGTTTCGTCAAATGTCAAACGTACCTTTGATTATTTTGAAAACTTGATTAAAGTATGTACAAGAGAGTAAAGAGTACTTGAACTCTTGAACTCAGTTCTTCTCTTTTTTCTTCTTTTCAATTTTTTTTCTTTTAAAGCGATGATGAAGTCTAAGATAGCGAATTATCCAGTGCTCGCAGAGTAGTCGATTCTTAGACTTGAGCTTCGTCGGTGTTGTCTAGAACGGCGCCACTGTAAGCCAAGTCCCAGTACTGCTCGCACTGATGCTTTTTAAAGTGTTCACGCGCCTCCCTCTCGATCGGGATAGTCTTGAACTTGATCTCTCCAAAGTGGCGCTGCTTGCTCGTGCCCTCCCAGACGAGGACGCACTTGTTCGGCACGTCCTTGCCGTCCATGTCCTTGACCGTATCCTCTTCCCACTTAATACGGTGCAGCATAAGCCTTTTATATTTGGAGATCTGTTTTGGGCCACCCTCGACCACGACGACATTGCAATCTCGAAACAGCATGACGCAGCCAGTCAGGTAAAGCTGCTTGGCATTTGCATCAACTTTGAATTTTTTGGAGGCGTTATTTATGAGATCGCGGATACGAAAAACTGCGACATTGACACCGAGGGACGTGTCCTCTTTTATCTTGCGAGCTTTCTTCTCGCGGCGCTGCTCGGCCGTGAGTCGGCGTGCGGCATTTGCATCCTCGTGGGCCTTCAACCGCTTTGCCATTTGCTGGCGCACGTGAGCCTCGATTTTTGTCGGATCTTGGACGGCTTCGGTGCCCAGAACTCGCATGAGATTTGAGATCCGCAGCTTGGGCTCGGGAGGTGGTTCTAGGCCCAGGCGGATTTTCTCCTGCTCTTCCTTCCAGGCCTCACGTCGATTCTGTCGACGAAGCTTTTTGCGCTCCTTCTTCGTCAGATAAACCGGCATGAATACTGGCTTAGTCGGCTCCGTAGGAGGTCGCATCTGTGCTGGATGTTCCACCAAGTTTGTGATAGTCGACACATTGATAATGCTTTTTATGTCACTTGCTTCGTCATTATTATACTCCTTATTCAAGATCACAGAGTCCCACCACTCGACATTAGGCACGTCCTCGCTGAGTGCCTCGCTTTTGGGCGCTATCAGCGCTAATTTCGTTGAGGCGCTTATACCCGTTTTTCTCGCGATCTGACTAATCTCGTTTTGTAATTTCTCTAATTGTGTTTTTACACGCATTCTTTCAGCCATTTGTATAAATTTTCCTGGCTCATGAAATTTGAAGGCACGTTTTCCTCTGACAGCTGATTTTAGGCCTATGCGATTGTCGAAGAAATGAGTTTCTTGAAAATCTTCTGTACCTTTTGATTCTTGCAACTGTGCTTTAAATTCTTCTCTCTTCTTAGCCCGAATATTAGCTTTTAAAGTTGGAACTACTTGGGTTAAATGGACCTCTTTACCAGTGATATCAACGGTTCTACCAGATTCATCAAGAATTAATGGCTTAGGTTTATCTACACTTGGTACCTTACCTAATAATCCAGACTTTAGTTTAGCCTGAATTTGTGTTGTTAAAGCTGCAATTTTTTTGGCCCTTTCATGATTAGTTTTGGTTAAGAAACCTTGAGAGTAAACAGAAGCAACAGTGGCCATAGCTTCGGGATCCCTGATGAGTGGTTTGACTGACTCAAATTCTTCTGGTCTTACCCTTGAAGCCTCTCTCTTCTTTTGCTCAATTTGTTTTTGAGCAGCAGCTATAAGATGATTTGTATGATTACTTTTATCTTTCAAAGAATCTATGCTTGATTTGTTATTTTTTGAACTATCTTCTCTAAATTTGGTTCTCTTGACATCTGTTCTATCTCTTTCTTTATCTCTGTCATCATGTAATCGCTTTTTTGCTTTGTGAGCAGCTTTCATATCATCATACACGATAAATATCTTTTCGGCTACCTTTGATGCTTTTCTATCATCTAAGAGTGCAGACAGTTTATCTGGAAATAATTAAAAATTTGGTTATTTTTTTAATATAAATGGTTGTACATTATTAAATAGTAAAAGTAGATAAATAATACAGTGATATAAGTTTAAGTGAGTCAAATATTTTTAAAAATAATTATTTGCTCAAGTTTGAGTAATGAAGAATAACATATAACCAATTTACCAAAATATTTATACGCATATTCATATTGATGATTGATCAATTAAACAAATAATAAATAAATAAATAAACAAATAGTTTAGAAGAATAGAAAGTAAAAGTTGAAAATTGAAATAATACAAACCAGCAGTCTTGCGTCTGTCGTATCCGGAGGCTAAGCAGTTAACTGCTGTTGAGACAACCGAAGATTCTGTGAAGCCCAAGCACCTATCAACGGCTTTTTCTACCTGGGGCTTGAGCTCCTCGATCTCTTTGCGTGAAAGGTACGACATGGTGAAGGCTAATACGTGGAGGAAGGAGGCAGAAGTAAGCCGTCCAGCCTCAGGTCGAGGCAAGGACGCGGGTGTGTGTATTCAAAGCTTGAGCGTCGACCTAACCTCGAAGAAGATGCGAGAGCAAGGTTAGGCTGTTGCTCTAAACTGCGTCGTGTAGGTGGATTTTTTGCCGTCCTGGCGATGATGGAGGCAACTGATGATATCAATGACTGCGCTGCATCGACGATTACCAATTTCCCCCCCCAGCAGTGCGCGATGTTCAAGATACGAACGAACAAAAAAGGAGAGCTAAACCCGCGTAAAGCTAAAACTGCTGCAGTCTGCAGCAAGCAACTGATGATAATAATAATGCAGATGCGTCGTCTGGCCACTCCAGCGCTGCTGCTGCTGCTTCTAATGCCGGCATCCGCATATTTGGAATAATTGAATAATTTGAATGAACAAATTTATCGAAAAAATCTTTTTAATGTGATTTAACTGGCTTTCTTTTTTAAACCCTTTTTAATTGCATGAATAAGATGTCAATGATTAAGGCTTAAAATAAAAATTTTTTTGTAGCAAGGTGCTTATATTACTTATCTAATACGTTTATCTAAACAATAAATTAATTTGTCTTTTTGAAAACGGATTTTCAGCGATATTTTTTTTTCAACTTTACAATTTCAGATTATAGGTAAATTTGATCTTGAAAGTTTGCAAAACGTGGTTTTGCGTTATAACTTTAAAATAGGGAAAAAATTATTATCAGCGACTGACTATTTTATTATTTTGTTTTTCATTTTGAAAAAAATAAAAAATAATAATAGGCATTACAAATAAATTACATCAAATAATTTTAATTTCCTGTACATTTAAGTAAATCAATCGTAATAAATAATAACATGCATGTTTTATTTAGTATGCAAATTGATTTGACAAGTTTTTGATAAATATTCTCATTCTTATGAAAAAATTTGTTAAGCAATAACTTGTAGTCTTTAATTTTATTTTAATTTTGTGACTTTTCATGTGATTAATAAGTTAAACCTTTTACGTTATACTTACAAAATTGATTTCAAAATTTTTTTTCTATTACATATATCAAAATGGTTTATTAAACTGTATTTTTTGAAAAAAAAAAATCGACACGATTTTTCAATGCGTCAACTAGTCAAGGCCTCATAAAATAAAAATATTTTACCGAGCAGTGGGGAAAAAAACAAACTCGATTAGTATATAATAAGCTTATTTTACAAAATTTCTGCAGTTTTGACCGTGACAAGTAGATTGTCTCAGTCATCATGAGATCGAGCGTAGTTATAATTTTTTTGGTTACTGTTACCATAAATTACATCGCCGCTGTAAGTTTCGTTCTGATTACCTAAAAAAGAAAATTTCAATTTACCAATAAGTACTTAAATTTAAAATTTACCTTTCAGGAACCTACACCGGTTGCAAATCCCGAACCTTGGGTAAGCTTGAAGTATTTTCTATAACTTTAAACATTTTGTCAAAATTATATTTCTTATATTTAATAAAATCTTACGAAATTTTTTTTCTAAATTTTGCAGTTGGGGAATCAGGCTGAAAAGTACTGCAAAAATTATGTTGGTGAATTTACTGCCGAGCAGGTCTGTCGAAATGCTTCTAATTATGTTGTCAAAAAACTCAAATCCGAATGCGAAAGTGGCGTAAATAAAGTTTGTGGTGTCACGTTTGGCTTCGCCGACACCTGCAAGGTAAAGTTTTTATGAAAAAATATGTAAGAAAAAATTAAGACAATGTATACCAATATTATACTTAACTGTATTTTCAAAACATAACTGCATGAATTTGAATATTTTTATACTAATGGCTAAATGTTTTGTTCAATACACAGGCATGGGTGAATAGCGTTCTCTGCCCGGAAGTATACGAGGTTTCGACCGACGTTGAGACTCCAAAAGATACCAAAAGGCCTTGGGTAAGTATCATTTTATAATCATACCCGATTTATCTCACAAAAATAAATAATTGTAAACACTTTAATTAACAATAAACAGCTGCACTTTGTAAGTTTAACAAAACTAATACCTAATCTATTTTTATGTGAGCATAGCTTCAAGAAAAAATTGAGTCGACTTGCGAGAAAGAAGTAAACCCCTACATCGCGAAAAAAGACGGTGTCTGCCAGAAAGTTAAAGAAGTTGTATCCACCAACTGTAAGAGCATCATCGTTGAGCTTTGCGATAAGTATCTGGCTTCAGGAAAGAAAGACGAGAAACTCCTTAAGAAGATAGCTGTTCAAGAAGAGGAAATAAAAAATCAGAAGAAAAGTCATTCCAAACACCATTCCAAAGGCCATTCTAAACACCATTCCAACAAGCCCTCCAAGAATCACAGGAAACAAAAGCACCATGGAAAAGCATCAAAGAAGTCCGAGGCGGTTGCTGACAAAGGTTTCTTACCTGATTTATCCTCGGCTTGCAAATGGAAATGGACGGTAATGTTTTTTTCTTATGCATACCTTCTAAGCTATACATCAGTCTTGAGACTCCTTTTTTTTAAAAACTTGTTTTCATTTTTTCTGTTTCAGACATCCATCATAGAACAGCTCTGCGAATGATCGAATACATTGTAAATTTTTGTCAATAATGTAATTAAAACAAAATGACAATAAATACATGTTAAAATGAAAAATTAAAAAATGTTATTATTTCATACCTTTCACTTTCCTATGAAACTTCTTTAAATTTGCAACAAAAATAAATTTTATATATTTATTTTCATATTTTTCAATTGATAAAGAGCTTTTTGAATTTTTTAAATGTTTTTTGAAAAAAGCAAAAATTAACTTTATAAATTTTATTTCTAACAGACGCTTGGTTAAAGAAAGATTAAAAAAAAATTTATGTTATATAAAATAATCGATCAAACAAAATTTAGGTAAAAAAGAAATATTTAAAAATTTTTAAAAAAGCAAAAAAATTTTCAAATTTAAATATTTAAAACGCTTTTTGTTAAAAAAAAAAAAAAAAAAAAAAAAAAAAAAAAAAAAAAAAAAAAAAAAAAAAAAAAAAAAAAAAAAAAAAAAAAAAACAACAAAAAAAAAAAAAACTTTTTGTATAATTCATATATTAGGTAGTACCTATATTGCTAACTATTATTGTTATCTTAATAAGAATTATATAAATGTACAAATTTATTCGCGAAAAAGAAAAAACTCAGTCAGTATTGAGGGTCAGAGCTACCCCTTGCAGTATCCAGTGAGACGTGTGCTCAGAGGTACCAAGATCGGCTTCGAATACAAGACCGACGCCCATGGCATTTCGACGATTTGACGTCGTATAGACAGGTGTCTTGATTGTGTTCTACGAAAACGATAATAAGTCAATGTTCAACTTAAAACTAGGCGGCAAGCGTGAAAAGAAAAGAAAAATACCATTAATTTTAGCCGATGCGATTCAATGGGTATAATTGAAAGAATTGGCAATTCTTCGATCAAAACCTTTGGATGAGATCGTCTTAAGCAATTTTCCTTAACGTCCCATCGAGCTCCTTCGATATACAATCCTTGCACAAAGCAGCCCTTCAAAAGCGCATGAAAAATTAGTGATGCAAGCATGATACACGTACGAGGGTCAACCACCCACCTCTTCGGGTCGTTCTTCGACTTCTTCGGGACTAACAAATCGGGAAACCGCGGTGTATATGACCGAACGGTCGAGAGGCCAGTTATTCTTCCGACAGGCCATCTGCACTAAGGCAGCTAAATAAGTCTCGGGTATGTGGAGTCCGGACAACCACATGACCACCGGCTCGTTGCAACCAGACTGTCTCGGCATCGGCAACATAATTACGACAAATGTTACAAGCGCTGCATTACTTATATATTATTTATTATCCTCGTATCTTACCCAGCCAGTGTACTGAGCTACGCGTCGATCAAAGTGCTCCATCCAGCCAGCCAGATTTTTGCGCGTATCTGGCGCGAGTCGCGCCCAGGTTTGTGGCAACGTCCCGTTGTACAAGGAGCTCGCTAGGCTTTCCAGAGTCGCGTCCATGCCGATTTCGCCGGCAATCGCCTAAGCGAAAATATTAGCTCTTCTAATAATACGCAAAATAGCAACGAACACGAGAATAACAAGAACAAAAACAACAACAACAACAACAACAACAAAATGCGTCTAGTTAAGTGCCGTCCTACTGCTCTGTATAATATAGTGTAGATGTATACGGAGAACACGTATACCTTTCGCAATTGCTGCAGACTCGTCGTCATTCGATTGATGAGCTTATTGAAGCGCTCAAGCTCTTGGAACAAGACTACAGTTGTCGGCGAGACCGACAGGCCAAAGTTGCGCTTTATTTTTGGCATGTCAAACTCGGCTGGTAATTTCGCCAAAATATCCATTGAAAGGTTGTCTACGAACTCTTCTCGGCTGACGCCAGCTCCGCCAACAGCTGTTATTATAATAAGAGCGTAAATAAAACCTGGCTCACGGTAAATATCACTTTTGGTGCTTTATCTATTTTATTTTATACTGCATATTGTGTGTGCTTATGTTACGAATAAGTGCATATTTTCTACCTAATACACGTGCAAATAAACAATAAAAAATAATGATTTGCAACTTACGAGTTTTGCTCAAGCAAGCTAGAAAAGTTCATAAAAAAATTTTTTGATACCAATGTTTTTAAAGGCAGTATGGTTGGAGATTTTAAAAAAAGTATAAATCGAGTAGATAATTGTTCACATTGGCATAATTTGTCAATTAGATATTCGAAAAAATAATAACAGTATCATACCAGTTTGTGGCTGCAATTCAATAAGGTGCGTCCACATCTCTTTAGTAGCCTGAGTGAAATAGCCAATTTCAGCGTTAGGATGAAGCCCAAATACTTCGGGTGTATTGACTAGCGGGAGAGATTCGATGAATTTTAGATATGACTCTCGATCTCCTGGCTCTGGCATCACGTAATCCACGTGCTCGTCGTAATAGAAGTGGAAAGGTTGAAACGCGTCGAACAAGAAATCACCAAAATATTCGTCCATGTAAACCTTAGACACTCGTCGATCGTAGCTGTCAATCACTCGACCTCCGTACATTACCTAAGCGTAATTAAGCGATATTTTATTTTTATGATATTTAATTCTTTGCATCTTATTTTATAATTTATAATCTATCTGTAGAAATACCTCGCCTATTAAATACTTTAAACTATTCCAAGGAATTCTGGCTTCTTTAAAGCTCAAATTTTTGGTCAAGTAAGTATCAAGAATCGTAGTGCAAACATTAAAATCAGATTCGTTGAAGTCATAATTAATATTCCATCCAATTTTGTCATACTTTCTTCTTTCCTACGAAACGGTGAAAATATTACATTGTTATTTTTTTTATTATTATTATTATTATTATTATTATTATTATTATTATTATTTCAAATGGTAAGAAATAATTGTAAAATTGACATATACTTGAATGACAGCGTGATAAAATGCTAAAACGTAAATAAGGTCTTTGTACATCGAATGCTCGCAACGTGTTAAAATCTGCTCATTCATTTTGAAATAAGTATTTTTTAAATTTAATTTTAATCCATTTGGGGGTTCTGTAACAACTGAAAATCAAATGATAGTTGTTAATTGATATTAAAGTCTTCAAGTAAAAAAAAAAAAAAGATCATAGATGAAAGTAAGCAGCACGAAACCTTTGAGAGATTGTTGTAATATTCCTATGGGAAAATTAGGAGTAGGATCCGTCGTTATCCAAAGTCGGAATTCAGAATGAGGTTGGCCCATATTTTCTAAAGTCTTCTCAAGCTCTCTCGTAAAGCTCAGCAACAAGTGACAATTTTGTAGCATAAGCCACTGTCCTCTTGATACCGCAGTTGCCAAGAGCTCTAAGGCCGCCTGCAATGGTGAGAGTTTAGAAATAAAAGCGATGAAGATGAGAGAGGTGAAAAATAAGGATGATCGTACGGTTTCTTGTCCCTGGCCGAGCGAAAGATGTCGGAACTTGCCAGCTCCACAGCCTAGGCGCTCGGCAAGTTTGATAAGCTCGCTGGTAGGATCGGATCCAGGGCTAAGGACGAAGACAACTGGCATCGTGGCGGTACTTTGCTCGTATACAGCCTCAAGACCGACGCTGGGTGGTGTTACATACTCCACGCCCATTTGCTCACTGATATACAGCACGACCGCTCGGTAGACACGATCTGCTCGGAAGCAGCGCAGTAACATCAGCCGCTCAAATGGTTTCAGCTTGGACGAGTAGCCGCAAGGCAGTTCTGCGGCCTCGGGTGCGTCCAGGTCAAACCACTATAAGAATAGCAATAATCAGGGGATCCGTAGCGCTGTCGACAAGCAAGGACGATACAGTGTGGAAAAAGTTGCAAGTGAGCAGATACCTGCTTCCACAGGTCGAGCTGATCGGCTAGCTCGTCGGGCAGTTGGCCGAACTGCTCAGGAAAATCTGTGGCTAGCTTAAGAAGATCCTCCCAGCCAGTGACGGGCAGCCAGCCATCAGCTGGATTTTCTCTGGTGGAACGCTCGAGCGAGACATTGCCCTTGATGAAAAAGTCGAGCTCGGGCTGACCGAGCTGTCCAAGGTCCCGACCGATGCGTGCACAGATTTGGAAGGAGAAGAGCAGCTTGTGCCGCTCGAAGAGTCCGGTACAACCATAGTCATAGACGCTGCGTGTCAAAGTCTTCACGACGTTTTTTAAGCGGCGCGAGAGCGTTGGGTCAGGCATCGCTTTTCTCAGTGCTTGAACAAATACCTACGAAGTGTCCGGGTTGTTTATTGGCTGACTTTTATTGCGTACGCGTAGATTAAAATTTGCCGATTGGCATGAATCAGCAAAGTTTACCTACCTCAACGTAGCTTGACAGAGAATACTGGTACATGGAGTTGACGATGGCCATGTCAGCGAGAACGAAAAAGAGAATGGCACCGCGCTTAGCCGCGGCCCTGTAATCTTCGCGCAGCCGATCGATCTGCCGAGCCGTGACCTCCGCATCGTCCAATTTTCTCGAAACCTCGTGAGCGCTCGTCTTTGTACTCTCGAGCGTTTCAATAAGGTCCATGTTATCAAGCATGTTACCTTGATTACTCGCTATCTCGCGCAGCAAATTATCTTCAAGCTGCTGCAACAGCGCCTTATGCGAGCTTGTCTCGCTTATTAAGGCTTCTCGCTGTTCCTCTACATCTGGCCGCTCGGTTCGTACCACCACTGATAGCAGCTGTTCTTCCAAACCCTGTATCATTTATCATGATAATAATGTTTATGCAATGATTAAAGTAGCCTCTTTTAATAACTACTTCGCCTATATCTAATGCATTTACTTACACTAGTTGTCACCATGTAATTAATGACCGTTGCTTTGGCGTATATTGCTGGATTTAACATTGGATTTGAATGCTTTGTTGTCAAGTATAAGCGGAAGCGTGGATCGTAATCGACTTCTTTGTCTCCAAGGACAATGAAACTGCGACCAGCGACCGCTATTTCAGACAGTTTTTAATATTGAAATGGAGAATCCGAATAATAATATCCAGCCTATCCAATCATCTGAGTCCAAAATTTGATTGAGAAAAAAAAAAAAAAAAAACAGAAAAAAACCTTACTTTGAATGTTTTTTGTAATGACGTTATCCAGCACCGGGTCCACGTAGTCAACGTCTTGAAAAAGTACTGGAAATCCATACTTCACGGCAATTTCCACCTGCTTAATAAAATCGGAGTCGCTAAATGTAAGTATTTTTAAATTTGACTTTTCCTCTCGTTTTTTGATCCAACGGAGGGCTTGCTGCTGAGGGTCGATGCAAAGAGGAAATCGAGAGGATCTGACTGTCAGAATGGCATTTTGAATGGACAGCTCGTCGGGAGGCAGACCTTCAGAGTTCCATCTATAGAAGAGAATACGTATTTGTCTAATACGGTAGTGATCGGTATGAAAAAGTTTAATAAGACTTACGCGCTAATTTCAACGTCATTGCTGAGCTGAGCTTCAATTTTAAAGGGCTGAGAAAGAGGAATTTCCTTTTCCAGAATGCTCTCCTGCCAATCTTTGTACAGCATCTCGATTCGGAACTCGAAGGTGAAGGGTCCATGGTATGCCAAGAATTCGGAGGCCAGCAAACAGTTCCCAACTATCTTGTCCATCTCAACGTTCAAGCCAGCCAACTCTTTTTTCCAACGCTCGTTTTCTGACGAAAGGCCGCTAAAATGGCCATGTGGTATCGGGAGATTTTTTTTAAATTTGTAAACTACAGCTTCAATTATCCGTATATACGCACGAGATTAGCTTATCCGCAGCAATCAAGCGCCTCTGAAGCAAGTCAGTTTCCTCCTGCAGCCTCTGTCTCTCCGCTGTGGCTGTCTCGTAGGTAGTGTTGAGATCACGCAATAGTTTTGTCAATTTTTCAAGGGCACGTTCTTCATTTCCCAAGGCTTTCCTTGCTCTCTCGGACTCCTGTTCCAACTCTCGCACTCTGTCCATTTTCGGTTTGACCTGCGCACAATTGAAATATTAAAAACAGCAATTATGATGGTGCAAGCGAAGAATGTTAACCAGCCAAATTATAAATAAAGGCTCACCTCGCGGAAGACCGTGCAATAGTCAAGGACGGCGAGGACGAAGCGGTAGAGACCGTAGCCAGCTTTACTGATCATTTTCATCTGCTCCATCTTATTGGACTTCTTCAGATGAGCCTTAACCATTTGCTGCTGCTTGAGCGTGATTTCATCGCAATTCATCTCTTGGAGGATACGAAGGAAGTTCGGGTCGCTCATCATACCCTTGGCGCTCTTCCAGGAGACCTCCTTTAGATTTTGGAGAATAGCAACGCACTCGCAGACAACCTGGACCGGCTCAGGCGGTGTGGCAAACGAGCGGATCTCCGTGATGTCGGACTTGTCAAGCTCACTCAGCGCGCGACGTGCACCTGCCAAGGCCGGCTGGGCCTCGGCCAGAGCCTCGCGTGCTTCTGCCGACTCCCGTGCTATTATCTTGTTCCTCTCCTCGATCTCCCGGCGTTTTTCTTCGCTCTCCGATTTCTTTGCCACCGCGATCTCCGTGCTCGAGCTTATTTCCACTAGTAAACGTTCACAGCTTTCGGTCTGCTCCTTAACTTTGACTCGCTGTACCGCTAGTATTGCGTTCAGCTCGTCCAGTGTCAACGAGGCGTCGGCTATCTTCGATACGCCGCCTGACAGCCGCGAGCACTAATCGTAAGATTGATTCACTAATTACATTGTTTATCATACAGATATTAAATACGCTTATACTTACTGGCTAATAATATCCTTTTGGACCGTACAAGCAAAAGAAGTGCTTATTATGTTTGATATGCGTACCTGAGCTTCGATGTAAGCACGCCTCTCAGAGAGCAAGTTGACGTAGGTCTCGAGAGCATCGAGGTAATGTCGGGGCGTTACGTAATTCGGGCGGCGCAGCTTTGCGAGAAAATCGCTGGTATAGACGTTTACGAGGACGTGTGCGTGCACCGCGTGACGTACTACCGCCTCCCGATGAGCCTCCGGTATGAAGGAGTTCTACCGCATTACAAGTGAAAGGTGAGCCCAGAGTCTTGTTCGTCCACTCTCGAGATAACTATTCGGTAATTAGTTTTTTTCATTTTTAATCTTACGTCTCTCAATGTGACGCTGGCTACAGCTAATAAGGCTTGTTCCGGCCACGGGAAGATCCAGTCAATGGTGGTGCAATTAACAAGGCCTGGATAATTGCGACAACGTCCCCGCAACACGTCGCCAGACGGGCTCATCGATAAGGCAATGCGTAGATTTTCTGTGCTTCTCTTCAGGAAGAATGACCACACGTTTTCTCTAGAAACCAATCAAAAATAAAAAGTAAAAATAAAAAAAAAAAAAAAAAAAGACAGATATGTTATTGAAAAGGTAATCCCAAACTTGGTAATGCCAAAGTTCGCCTCTTTAGCAGCATTCCTGCAGCTCCCGACGATTGCGTCTTTTTCATCGTCGGCGTAAAGCGCAGGTACCGAGCCGGTCGTCAATAAATTATTGACAATTTCGAGGAAGCTCTCGTCTACAACCTGCTCGTCCGTAAACATGAAGACGGTATTCGTGTTTTCTACTCCAGCCATTGAAAGCAATTTCTTCAATAAACAGAAAGAATATTTCGTTGATCTAGTTCTTGTTAGTTAATGCTGATAAGTAAGTTGCTGAACGTAGATAGGCACCTTCATGTCTTCGCGAAAAGCAAGCTCGTCATAACCACGGCTGGGCGTGATCTCAAAAAGTTCGCAGTCAGCAGCAAAAGAGGCTAGTCTAATAGTCGAACGTCGACCGCTTCCACCCACACCGACGACAAGAGCATGACCACGAGACATTCGCAAGCTACGATGTACGCGAGTCAGATGCTCGAGGGCGTCATTAAACAGGACCATGTTCAGCTTGCCCCGACGCTCGCTGTGCTCTTCCATGATCTACAAACGATAAGTAATTAGAGCACAGGTAATTGAATTGTAAGAGCTGAGAAAAAAGAGAACGCCTTACCTCCATGAAGAGATTAAATACGGCCTCGTAGTCTAGCAAGTCTTCGTAGAGCCTGATCTCGTCGTCACTGCAAGCGCTACGAAAGTCTCCGAAAAGTAACGGATCTCGCAAAGCGTAAGTCAGCAGTTCCTCATCTTCCTCCCACGTGCTACTCATTTTTTCTTCCATGTGAGCTTGCACAAGCTCTTGATCCTAGCAAACGGGTTCGTAATAAAAGTTTTTAATTTGCTCAATTTACTTTTTACCTCTTTGGATATTAAGCGATCGTAAAATACGCGACTGAATTCATTTCTCCAAAGTCGAACAAACTGTTGTGCTTGTTTAAAATGATTGGCATTACTTTGCAGTAAGCCTGAAGTTACTCTCGATAAATCTCTCATATTAAAAATATAGTGAAACTTTGATGGCGTAGGAGGTAATTCGATGACAATGAGCTAAATGAGACAGAAATGTTTTCAATTTTTATAATCTTAGTTTCTATCGAGAGCTTATTATATATTTTTAAAAAACCTACTTTGTATAATTCTAAGGTTAATCTTATTATTGGATCAGCAAGTTCTTGAATCGGTTCGGCAAATATTTCTAAATGTCCTGAAAGTATACTTTTGTAAATGTATTCCAAGGTATCGTCCGCTGGGAAAGTCACGTTGTATACGGAAAACATGGATATGAATCGTGGATCGACATCATGCCGACCTCCTCCGGACTTTCCCATTGCCGCTAAAAAGCCTGAATCATAAAAATGATATCGTTTTCTTTTTTGATAAATTATTAAAGAATTAATTGTTTAAATTTTCAATATGTAATAGCGTACTTGTATCTTTGATACGTTTCCAACTGAGATCTTTTCCTCGATCGTACATGCCACATCTTTCGACTAATAATTTAAGAAGAGCAATAGGCTGTTGTGTTCCGTAAGTGTCCACCATAGGCATATTCATGTCGTCAATAAAAACAATCATGCGTCTCCCTGGAGGTGGACCATAAACATCTTTTGTTCTTTTTTCCACTACCGATTCAATATTCCGCTGCACGTCCATCGAGGTTGTTCTCGACGAAAAATTTATCATCAAATTATTCTAAAAAAAAAAAGAAAAAGAAAAAAGATATATTAGTCGTAAAATTTTCTAATAGCTATAACTCGTAAGAAAAACTCACGTATTTTTCGGGATCAAGGTTCCGAAGAAAGTCTAGAATAATGGCACTTTTAGATGTACCAGTCTCTCCCACGAGAACAAGAGGTCTGTTCATGCCGTTCATAAGATCAACGTACCAGTTAGCTCGGATTGTGTCAACCGTGGGCACTAGAATCTCCATAAAGTGTTTATTTCGATCATGTACATATTTGGGCACCAAGCGCCTCCAAGGCACCCAGATTCGCTTTTTCACGTCGAGCACATAATCGTAAAGTTGAGGATACTTGACGGGGATGTAACGAACACCGGCGGGCTTTTCCGCCGAGTCTTCTAACATCATCAGGCCCGAAACTTTTTTCATAAAGTCGTCAAACTCCTTGCGGGACTCTGATACAATAGCTGCGCCGAGGGAACAGTAGCTAGCTTGCATATAGACAGCCTCCAGCATTTCGTCACGAGCACTAATTTTTTCACGCATCAGCGTTTCCTCGTCTTCGGTGTACTGTTTTCCCTCTTCGAGCGCGAACTCATCGACTGCTGGCCTCGGGTACAAAGCGTCAATCGTCGAGCAAAGCTGAACAACCTAATATTGTTTTGGTAATACAAGTAATAAGGATAATTATAATTATAATTATACAAATAGAAGTATGACATACCAAGTTCAGATTGGTTTGAGGAATAATAAGTTTCAATGGAGTGACTTGTTGAAGTCCTAACAAGCCATCGATAATGTATTTGATGGCAGGATGAACATATTTTTCGCAAAAATTTCGCAAAGCATTATGCTCAGATTTGTTGCGACTGTTTATCCATTTATCCATATAAGGTTGGTAGCCCAAGTTTTTTGGATCCACATAAACCATACCAGCTCTAGAAACTGTTGCTGGTGAAGCATATTGCAAGTCACCGACCTTTAAATAATAAAATCATATTATAATGTTTAAAAACTAATTATTATCATTATAATTATTACTTTAACTTTATTACCTCAAACAATAAATTACAATGGTCCTGTAATTTGATTCTCTCTTGATTAGCAAGAGTAAGCAACTTATTATCATCCATAACTGAATTCATATTTTCAATCCATAAAGCATCGACATCTCCGTCGAACAATATGTACTTTCTTTCATCTTTCCCAGAATCCAATGGCTTATTAACGTCGCGGAAAATATTGCTGAGTAAACCGTCAGTCCAATCTCTCGTGACAGGGTCCAGTATTCCGTAAAGTTCAATAACGGTACAAGCCTTTGGGTTGATCGTATAGAGTTTGGTAGGTTTGCCAAGTAAAGTCTGGGCATCGCAAAGGGCTTGAATAACGACCGATTTTCCTCCACCTGTGGGCCCGACTATCATTGTCGAATGACGAGTCATCATTACTTCGTACATCTGGACTACTTTGTCGACCTTGAGAAATATGTTATACACATGTATGATGAAGCTTTATAGAAAATAATTATTTAGCTGATATATTTTTTACCTGGTCAGAAATCACCATGTATCCTTTAGCTTGGAGAACGTGTTCGACAGCATCGTTAAAATCGGGATACCTTACTCTTGGGCAATCCAGTCCGGGAAACAAATCTTTAATTAAACCCAAAAACAAGGGCACATCCTCGAAAATGAATTTTGGCAAATTCATATCCCTAAGGGCTCGCATGAGAACCACATTTTCTGGCAAGTCACCGGAAGTTCGCTTCAGCTGTCCAGCCATATTGAGGACGGATTTGAGAGCTCGAAGGCCAAAGTCATAGTGAGTCTGCTTGCTGAGCTGCTCTCTGGCTAGCTTGTACAGAACCGTCATTTTTTTAGCCAAAACTTTGGCCGTGAGAAAGCCTGCGCTGAACAGTTTGATTTGGCAGATGAGTTCGTTATCTGGGACGATACAGACAACCGGTCGGAAGAGAGCCTTTACAGACTCGGGAAGTTCTGTACGACCTGCGTATCCTGGATTCATTGTTATAAAGATGCCAACTTTCGAGTCTAATACGATGTCTTGATTTTCAAACTATTTAAATGCAAGTATATTTTATAATTGTCATCCTTATAAAAATATTATCAGTATAATTTTATCTAATAATAGTAAGTATACCATGAAACGAGCGGCTTTATTTTGCAAAGCAGATCTGATGGTTTGCAATTGGGTGGAGATGACAGAAAGAACGGAAACGTCGATTCGATTGAATTCGTCAAAACAGCCCCAGGCACCACATTGTGCCAAGCCTCCTAGAGTTTTTCCGATCGCGACGTAATCCATACCCTCACCACAGTTGGTCACAACACAAAGAAGACCTAATGCTTTTGCTAAATCTTTTGTGGTCTCAGTTTTCCCAGTTCCAGCAGGTCCTTTATTTATAATTTTTTTTTTTTTTTTGATTTAATAATTCTTGACTTTTCATTATCTATTTGTAGCAATTTTATAACAATTCGTTTCCAATTATTTCTTACCTGCTGGAGCACCACCCAGCTGCATCGATAAAGCTTGAGTAATCGTGAGATAAATTCGATCAGTTAATGGAGTCACAACTAATCGTCCATTGAGTCCCATGTATTCATATCCATACTCAAAAGTTCCCGAGCACTGGTTCATCCAAACATTATCTAAATCGTGCATCCAATAAAAGCTGAAACAAGATTTTTATGATTATAACTAATATTTATGTATTACACCAGAGGTGAAAAAATAGTATATTATGCACCAAGGGGCAAAAATGAGCTTTTATGCCCGAGAATGAAGTTTACTGCACGAGCGAAGCGAGGGCAGTAAATCATTCGAGGGCA
>JAPYZE010006610.1:0-15272 GCA_030522805.1 Leptomastidea abnormis
TTAAGATCCTTTTTGTCCGGAATAAAAATATTAAAAATTAAAAAAGTTACAGAGGAAAGAAAAAAAACTTTAATCAAGCCCCGGTCTCCCCTACCTATACTATATGCAGGTGAGTACAAATGTGACATAACGGTATATATCGGTACGAATGGCGCTTGGCTTGGGGGGGCTCCCACATCCGTACACATACATATTATGTGCTGTATATACGTATGTATGTATGTATGTGTGTATGTATCGTACATCGCAAGGTTTTCGTGCGGGTCTGTGTGTGCGAGGAGAGCAAAAGCAGCGCAGGCAAACAGGAGAGTCAGGAGAAGGAGGAGTCCGATTTATTGGAGCGGTCGTTGCACTTCTGTATATTATACACCCAAGAAGTTGGCGAGATCGTCTATAGACTATATTATACTCCTCTCTCTCTTTTCTTTTTCTTGTATTTTATAGCGCGCTAGAAAATCAGCGATATAAAGAGGGAAAGAGCAGCGAGAGTCTTGCTTACTTGCTCTTTACGTATAAAAAGTAGTAAGTCCTCCTCCTCCTCCTCCTTCTCCTTATTTCCTCAGGCCGTGTTCTCCTTCTATCGCATCGCTGCAGTTGGCTGCACGGATGCCGCCGTCGTGTGGCATTTTCTCCTTCGAGAAGACAAGTAGTGTGTGTTCGCTGTTTTAAAATCTTTTCTCTTACCTCTTTTTTTTTTTAATTTTTACTTTATTCTCGCTTTTTCTGTATGTCTGTATTGTTTTATATTTAAAAGTCAAGTTTCTTTTATAAGACTTTGACGCCTCTTGATGGTGTTTTTATTACGAACCTTCTTCTATATATAATATAAGAGATTATGCAATTATAGCCTAGCGTACATATATACCTACATACACAATTAATGTGATTACTCCAACTAATCTTGGATTTTTTTTTTCTTCACCTTCGCTGCTTATGGTAGATATAAGAAGAAGCCAGTAATAGAATAATAAAGTGAATTAGCTTAAAGAATCCTATAGTGATTTGCCGGAAACTCATTACCCATCACACGTATTAGGTTTATTGTATAACAACAGCTTGACCACCGTCATTGCATCTTGTTGTAATTTTTATTGATGCATATATTTTTACGTTTGTACGAAAGAAAAAGAATTGCGAACTACTTATTAATTTAACCCTTATAATAATTATAAATTGTCTTCTTACTATCATTTATTATTTTCGCTAAACCCAAGTCATTAATCTTAATGATTATTATTATTGTATAAAATACTGATTTGAAAAAATTCAATAAAATAATTCACGTTCGGGATGCCTATACAGACTTAATTAGTTCAAACAGAAATTTACAATAAAAAAAAATATGATAAATATCGGTAATTTAACGCAATGAAAAGAAGAAGAAAAAAAATCGGATTTTTGAAAATCACATTCTCTTTATTTCTCTCATATCCACCTACCTATACACACACAAAACAATTTCGTTTTTAGTTATGGGTCCGCGGACTCCGGAGCAGAGTTAACATTGTTATAAGAATATATACAAATACCTACTGTTTGACCGATAAGATTGTAACTATACACATATTATACATTATAAATATATGCGCGGAACCAAAAGAGTATAGGCATAAGAAAGATTACAGGTATATACACATATTGTAAGAAACTTTGAACATATATACAGCCGACAATGGGCAGGAGGGCACAGCAGGAAAAGGAGAGAGAGAGAGAGAGAGAGAGAGAGAGAGAGAGAGAGAGAGAGAGAGAGGAGAAGAAGAGAAGGCGAGAGCAACAGCAGCAACAGGCATACTCCGTAAGCGCGAGCGAGCAGCAGGAGCAGCAGCATAAGAGAGAGTCAATGACCGTTCTACATTGACGCGCGGCCCCGGCAGTCCCGGCACTACTCAGCTCTGTCCCCTTCTCTCTCTCTCTCTCTCTCTCTCACCTTCCTCATTCCTTCACTCTTTCTCTCGTACTGCACGCGCTCTTTCTCGAGAGTCTTTCTCTCTCTCTCTCTTTCTATCACACGTGTAAGCACACACACACATACACACACACACACACACACATGCACACACACACACACACACACACACACACACACACACACACACACACACACACACACACACACACGTAAAAAGATACACACCTCGCGCTCACTCGGAGTTTAAAGTCACGGCCAGCTGCAGTCTACAGCCGTGAGATTACCTCCTTCCCACCCATCTGTGTGTGATATGTGTATGTGCATTCATATCTATATGTGTACTCGCATATCGCGAGAGAGTGTATTTTAGATGTGCCTATATAGCCATATAGGCTAGAGCAAAGCTAGGCGCAAGATATATAGGTAGTGGTGCTGTTCTATATATGTATATATTGCTTAGAGAGCAATAGTGTGCATGCATGGCTACCTATACTGGCTATATATCCTTTCGCGTTTTGCTCCTTCTCGTCCCCTGTACCTCCCACCGTAAACTGCAGTTGAGCCGCTGCAAAACTCTCTAATCGTCTATATATACATATACATATATACGTATTCGCCATCATCCAACTATACTTCCTTGCTCGTGACGAAGACGTAATATCTGTATGTATGTATTATACGATGAACTTGAACTTCATTTAATGCTGATGCTGCTGTTTTCTCTTTTGCTTTTGAGATTATATATTTGTAATTTACCTGCTTTTGTGGGTGCTTATTACATTTTTGTCTACTTCTCTTTTATTTATATAAAAAATATAAAGAAGTTTATTAATTTTTTTTTTTTTTTAAATATGTGATTTTTTATGTTTACAAAAAAAAAAATTAAGTAAAAACTTAATTAAAAGTTCTTAAATAACAAAAGAAAAAAAAATTAATAAAAATAAATACAATTATATTACGTATTAAAAAAGCAAATATAGCTTCAAAATTCGTAAAAATTTACAATTGCAACAATAATGATCCGCAATTAATAATAACGCAAGTATTTCATTCGCGAGAGCACATAATCTAATTTTAATATTCTAATTTCCAATCCAAAATCTATATAAAGTCAAAACAGCAGTAATCACTTACCCAAATATTTACACTTTCCTCAACATATATTTTTCTAAATTAATCATATCTAAAACATAAAATCATGAAAAGTTATATACAAGTATATATTTAAGCGCGCAAAAAATAAAAAATAATACGCGGTCGTTCGATTTAGCACGATAACCGCGCCAATCGAGTTCAAGCGCACACGAGAGTTCAACGAGCGCGAGCGAGCAAGCCAAGGCTCTCTTTCTCTCGCATTATATAAGGTGAAAGGCTCGTGTATATACCAAGTATATATATAGGTATATAAGTCTCAAGCGCGCGCGTTGGCATTGACATTGGAGTGTGTGTCGACGACGGGAGAACGGCCATACGGCTATATATATATACGTCGGTGGCAGCGGCGAGTTATATAGCTTGGAGGAACGCCGCGTCGAGTCAATGCGGAAGCGATGATGATTCGCGAGAGAATAAGAGAGAACTCCGCCGACCTTCTCTTCTCTCCCCTCGCGCAAGCGCTTATTTCATCTCTTTCGCAACTTACCTTACTTCCCCCCCCCCCTTCATCACCCTCTATGACTCTATATTCCTTACATATGAATCATTTCCATTGTTGTATTGTTATATATTATGTATGTCTGTATGTGTGTGTATTATTATACAGCATCCAAATTTTAATCCTTTTAATTTTTTTTTATTTGCTGTTTTGAATTAAGTTATACCTATTCCTTATTCTTTCTTCTCGTGGGATACTAGTCTGTGTGAAAAAATTATTTTTAATAAGTGCCAAGTATAATACAAAAAAAATATGAGAATAGAACGTAATTATTTACACGTATAGTAATCTTGAATTTAAAAATTAAATTTAAAAAATAAAAAATTAAGTTTTTCCAACTATATTAAAATATTAAAAAAAATTTATTTTATTAGATTTCATTGAAATTTGATGTAACCAACAATAATTCAAATTTACAAATACCCATAACACCTACAAATATAGAATCCTTATTAAACATGTCATTGTTAAATTTAAAAATTTCATGCATTAAAAAGAAAAGTTATAATACATAAGACAGACACAAACATTTAATAAAGCGAAGCTGATTAAATTAAAAAAAAAAAAACAGGTTCATCATTCGTAAAAAAAACCATGTATGTACACACATAATGATAGAGAGTCTCAAGTTCTCTCTATTTCCAATCTATATATATAAGTAATTCGCTACCGAATAAGAGAGTTTAGCAGGTATATATAGAAAAAGTTTTCGCTCTACATACGAGAAGCCTTCATTTTCTTCTTCCTCTTTCTCCCGTGTATGATAAACATGTACATTAAAATCAAATGAAAGTACGTGTGTACATATATGTGTATGTATGTATAATATACTTATAAGAATTATTCCGTGTGTGTGCAAAACTTGAATACATCCATCAATAGGTCAGTGCACGAGCGTCACACGCAAAACCATTTACCATATTATATACAAGAAAGAGAAAGAAAAAAGAAAAAAGATAAGAAATGTAGAAGCTAGAGAAATAGGTGACGTTTTAAAAGCAGGAGGGGATAGAAAAGTTGAAAAGAAAGAAAAAAAAAATTTTGCTGCTGCAAAGTTCCTCGTACGACGACTACGACGACAACGACCAACGACGACACGCGCGCGCGTATATAGCGCTAATGGGAAAGGATGCCGCGTGCCGGTTAAATAAAGTGTGCTGTTACAAAATGGGTTATGCAGCGCGAGTGAGCCGCAGGAGAAAGAAAGAGAAAGAGAGCTATAGGTATATATATGTTCGTGCGCGAGCGTTCGACGACCCCGTGCCTATATAACTATACTATACGTTCACTCGCTATACTCGACTCTCAAGTGCGAGCATAATGACGTGGTGTCTGAACGTACGCGGAGTCTTACTACTTACTTTTACACTATATAGGTAGTATGTAAGTAGTAATAGTAGTTGTAAGTAAGACGCGAGACGTCGATCATTTGACGCGTATACTATACCAAGAGAAGAAAATGATAGAGAATATTATTATTATTATTATTATAGAGGTGCTTCTTCCTTCTTCTATATAGTTACCTATATACTTTCTTCATCCTCTTTATTTTTTCATAGCGAAAAAAAAAAAAAAAAAAAATCATCGTGAAATACTTTCTTTCTTTCCTTCGTACAGTCTGTCGCTTGAAAAATGGGGACGTCACTTTGATTTGTTAGAGAGAAAACTTTACCTTTACTACTACTACTACTACTACTTACTGCTATATAGGTACCAATGAGACAGACATATAATTGTGACGACGTTTTCCATTGACTCACTTTGTTGCACCTCTACTCTGTGTCTATATTGCAATTAGCCTGACTTTGGCCTAGTGAAAATAGATGACATATTTATTGTGGACTGAAAATTTTAACTGATTGATCGATTGTATTTTAAAAAGTTTATAGATTTTTCTTTTTATTAATTATAAATAAAATAAAATTCATTTATTGTAATTCAAATTTGATATAATAGCTTTTAGTGTAAGGTTTCATTATAATCCTCTATTTGTAACATAGTCTGGACTGTCATACAAAAGCAAAATAGAAAAAAAAAACAAGAATGAGATGAGAAACTATTTTTTTTTTTACTCTTAGCAAACGACTTCGAGATTGGCTCATTTTTAATTTCTTCGAATTTAGCAAATGATGAGATCGTCAAGGCAATATCAGACCGTGTCAGGTGAGTTCATTGGCCGCTAGCAATTCTGCCCCAAGGCTAAATACTGTATATAGCTAGAGAATACTAAAAAAAAAATATAAGAGAAGAGATAGAGAGAGAGAGAGAGAAAGACTAATAATATATTCGGGACTGGGAATCTGACCTCGAGGTTGCTATATTAGACACATCCATATAGTCGTAAATATAGTCGATTTTTTAAAAGGCTGCCCTTGAAATAGTTGCCATGAGACATACACACACAAATATGTAACGTGTAAAAAATCTAAATGGAACTGGTTTGACATACCTATTAATAATTTCAAACGATCAAGGTCCATTATAAGGTATACATTATAGATTTGCAAATAATATACAACTGCTTACGAAATTTTGCTTATGCTTAAAAGTGTGTAGAGGTTTATATATAGGTATACCTAGTCGACCATGAACATCTATTTAAAAAACGTTTGAAAATTTAAATTTACGACGCGACAGTTATATCATTCCAGACTAAAAAAAGAAAAATCGTTTTTTTTAAAAAAAAAGAATGATTTCTTTTTTTTTTTTTAATGAATCATTTTTATCCTATATACTACTATATTCTCAGCCTCGAAATAAAAGAACCGATCATATTTATAATCATTAATTTCCCGTGAGCATGACTTTCGAAATAACGTAACATTTTATTATAAAAATAATCATCAAAATCATAATTTTAACATTATCATTTTAATACAACATTTTTATCATGTACATTTATCCAACCAGAAATTATAACACAAAATGCAAGTGCAAAATGCAAGATACCAGTATATACCTTATAAGATATGACATCGAAATCGGTTACACACAAAGAGAGAATCGGTATACCAACGCATAAAAAAGTGTGCGAACGCTGTTTAACGAACTCTCTTTCTTGCGTGTACTGCTGTCTAGGCCATCCCCATTAGTATATATGCCGCATCTCTTGAGCGAAAGCTTTAAGAGAGTAACCATCATACACAGCTTTATATATATTTTTTTTTCCTGTATCGTTATATTGCAAGTAACGAAGAAGAAAGAGAGTAAAAAAAAATAAAGAAGTGCGGAATAACAAAAAAAAAGATCATAGCATAGTATAGCATCGTAGTCGTCGTAGTCGTCGTCAACGACGGCAATAACCTCGATCGAGCATTCGCGAAGTGCGAAGAGGTAAAAAAAAAGAGAGAAGAGTGAGTGAGTGAGAGAGAGAGCGTGATCGTTCGCATTGGATAAAGTTGGAAAGGAGAGGAGAGGGACAGGAGTAGCAGCAGCAGGAGCAAGCAGTAACAGCAGCAGATAGGTAGGTATATAACAGCAAGAGCATAAGCACGGCGGCGGACACACGTATCAAGTGGGACAATGACCGGCAGAGACCTTCTTTCGATCTCTCGCTTATACTCGCTCGCGTGAGTTCTCTCGCTCTCCCCCTACTCTCCGACTGCTGTGCATACGGGGGTACTTATATATACAGACAACATATTACACGCGGTATAGGAGCTTTCTTCTTTCTCTCTCTCTCTTCTCTTTCCTTATTCTTTATCCTCCATTCGCGGCAACAGTTTATAGAATTCTCCTCCTCCTCCTCCTCCTCCTCCTACTACTACTACTATTCCTCTTTACTTTTTTTGCACGATTCACTTGCAACTCTTTCTCTCCCTCTCTCTCTCTCTCTCTCTTTCTTCCTTTCTCTTCTCAACTATATATCCTCTCTCTTTTCGCGCTAGGCGAATATATCTGCGAGCTAGGCTGCGTTGCATGCTAGAAATGCATTACGCGCTTCCTACTCCTCCTCCTCCTCCTTCTCCTCCTTTACCTTCTGTTGCAGCCACCTCCTCTATGAAAGCTCCGTTATACATGTATCTATATACAATATATTGCTATACTTCTTCTTAGTAGATGTACATCTTATATAGGTACGTGCGCTTTCTTTCCACGCACGTTCTCCTTCGTCCATCTATTCGTCTATAGGTATTACCTATATATATTTTCTTGCTTACAACTTGCTTGTCTGTGTGTATGTGTGTGTGTGTGTGTGTGTGTGTGTGTACGAAAAACGGGGGCAACAACTCTATGACAGATTGGCACGAGAGAGAGAGAGAGAGAGAGAGAGAGAGATGGTACTTATATGCGCTTGATGTGCAATTGCAGCTCGCGATGCGGACGCGATGGTAAAAGAAAGAAAGAGAGAGATATGGTGCGAAAGGAAGAGTCGCACGCTTCGAGGTCGAGTTCGTGCGAGCGTTCGTTATAGCGCGCTATGAGCTTCTTTTTCCGGCACACACACACAGACACCAGAGAACTGCGCGAAATTTTATCGTGCTATATTTATGTCTGTATCTGTGTGTGTTTATGCAGTGATAGTTAGCTTCCTACTTTTCGATCAGCGGTACTTTAAACGCTTCATTTTTTTTCTGTTCTTCGTCTTCTTTTCTCTCTTTACTTATACTGTGAATTTACAGTGTTTGTTGTTGCGTGGTATTAAATATGTATGTTTTTCATTACTATTTTATATTTCCTCATTTTATTACTTTGTATACTATATTTTATCAGGCTTTGACTCTTTTTCTTTTCGAATAAATAAATTATTAGAGAAGTATATATAAATTACCGATTATACAGTATAATTCTGTATTAAAACAATTTCTGATAATTATAATTAAAAAAAAAAAAAAAATAATAATAATAATAATAATAATAATAAAAGAATTTTTTAAAATGGAACAAAAAAAAAACAAAAATGTGACACAACAATAATATAAAAAAAAAAAATTAAATAACAAAATTACAATAAGCCGATTTCGTAAATATAGAAGTACCTATAAAAAATAATATTATAAAAATCAACGTAATAACTAAAAAAAAAAATTGAAAGTTTAAAAAATTCACGTTGATATAACAAGAAACACGAGTTGTCGAGTCACACACGCTTATACATCGTGATATGTAACTTGGTCCTTCCCCCCCCCCCTTCTTCTCTTTTTATCCGAAAAAGAGCACTCTTAATTTCAGCAGATGAAAACACACACACATACAGAGAATATATAGGTAGATGCTATGGTGGCTTCGTAAGTTTGTCCGGTCAACACCTCAGTGTGGTTCCGAGTGGGTCAATGACACCAAGACCCATACCGGTCGCGTCTCTCTTTTATATATACAAGCGCGCGAGATATCCGATACCGATTCCAAGCTGTCCCCCTTATCCCTCTTTCTCTCTCTCACTACTTTGCCCTTTCCTTTCTTCTCCTCATCCTCCTCCACACCGTTACCAAGTTCTTTTGAGACCAAGACATTCGTCGAGCCAATCTGCAGCAGCAGCAACAACAACAACAGAATACTGTCGGCATCTTTTTTCGTCGTCGTCGTTATACGGACGCGCAGCAGTAGTAAGGGGGGGGGGGAGGAAGAAAAGATCAACGACCCCGGGCCGCGCGTATCTGGGTTAGTAGTCGCGGCTGCGGCCGATTCACCGATTCGCGCTCACTCGCGGAAATTCTTCTCTAACGAGCCGAGAGAGAGAGAGAGAGAGAGAGAGAGTCCTCCTTCTCTCTTTCCTTCCTCCTTTCCCCCCTCCCCCCTTCCTCTACACCACCATTACCATCATCACCATCACCATCCACTATATACCTTATACTCTTCTCTTTTCCTTTTCCGAAAGACGCGCGTGACCGCTATGCCTTCTAGATTTCTCTTCCTCTTTCTCTTTCTCTCTACTCCTGCTTATATATTTACACATGCTACTGCTACTGCTACTGCTGTGTTCTCTCTCTTTCGTTTTTCCTATTTATCTTCGTCTCTAGTGGCGGTAGCGCACAGACTATATACTACTGTCGCTCGTTGACGGCCCAGACCGTGACTTTGTGAAATCGAGGTGGCTAACGCTTTAATAACGTCTCTCGAATGTTGCTATATATCTAACTGCACACCACGAGGTATAGGTATAGCACACAGTCCGCCATCCGTTACACATAGCCGATTTTCTTATGTAGGTACTTGTATATTTTCATTAGATTTTGACCACCCAACTAGTTCATATAATATACTTTCTTATACAGATATTCACATTGTCGATTTTGTATTTGTGAATTTAAAATTTAATTTTACTCGATATACATATTGTATTCGTCTATTTTACTTTTTTTTTTTAAAGAAAATTTTGTAACTTGCTATTTTTAATATATCTGTTCGTCTTGTAAATTATGAAAGAAAACCATTGATTCCATTGGTTAAGCATAAATCTATAAATGTTATCAAATCAAACAGAATAAATTTTGATATCAAATATTCTGTGAAATTGAATACTAAAAAAATACATTTTTTTAAATTTAAATAAATAAAACAAAGGTAAAAAAGCACAAAACCTTTAAAGCAATTAAAAAATTTCATAAATTATTGACTTTCTCAGAAACTTAATGTAAAATTGATTCAAACAGTAATTTTGTTTAAACAAAAAAAAATTAAAATTATTAATAAAAAAATATTTTTTTTTAATATTTCATTGAACATAAAAAATAGAGCTTACACGCCGCAAATTTTCTCTAGTAAAAAGCTCAAAAGAAGAACACACAGTAGTAATAACAACAAAAAAAACCAAGTAAAAAATATACAGTTTAAAGCAAAAATCTCAAAAGATTTTTCTAGGCCTGACGTGCGAGTCTATATGTGGTGCGCCCCTTTCTCAACCATAAGAGAAAACCAGAAGGCCAATAAACTCAGTTTTGATCGTGTCTATATATGTGTGTGTATGTGTGTGCGTGCGAATCTCTCTTATTCCGTATAGCAGCGCAAAGAAGTCAGTGATTAGTTGCGCTATATCTACTAGAAAATCCAGTACGAATATACGTATATAGTATACCGCAAAAAAGTGCGAGGATGCAAGTTGAGAGAGAGAGAGAGAGAGAGAGAGAGAGAAAGGCGAGTAATAAAAAAGGAGGACGAGCAGCAGCGAAGAAAAGCTTTGCTGGAGGAGAAAGAAAGGAAGAAAGAAAGAAAGGAAGAGAGAGAAAGAGAGAAAAAAAAATGAGAGGATGGGTGAGCGCAAAAGTGAGCAGCGCGGAGTTGGGATGATGAAAATGAGATAGAGAGGGGAATGGTAGTAGGTATATAGTAATAGACGGTAGTAGGAAGAGATTTGAGGCGGGGAGGTTGCTGGCAGACCGCCACGCCGAGAGGGAAAAACAGGAGGAAAGGGAGGAGAGAGAGAGAGAGAGAGTGAGGTAGGTCTTTGCTGTACCTATTATGTTATATGTGCACGCGAGAACATTGAGCATAGGCAGAAACGCGGTAGAGAATATACATAGAGACAGACAGTCGCGGGGGACCAGCCGACGAGGTATAGGGCGGCAAAGTAGGTAGGAGAAAGAAGAGAGATGGTAATGGTGGTAGTCATGGTGGAGAACAGGAGGAGAAGGAGAAGGAGGAGGTTGGAAAACGAGAGCGAGAGAGGGAGCGAAAGGTATCTCATGTATATACTGTACTGTACTGTACTGTACAAGTCTATGTACCAATATACGGATATGATGTCGGTGGTGGTGTATGTTATGTAGGTATAGGCGCAGAGTGGGTCGATCGAAAACGCAACCGTGCGCGCAAGAAAGAAAGAAAGAAAGAGAGAATGTATATACATGCACCATCACAGACATCATATCCGGGGGGAAGTAGAGGAGGGGGGTAGGTTGTTACCACTGTTTCTGACCCCCTCTCAGCAGCGCCGGCGTTGGTGTATGCGCGCAAGCGCCGAAAGAGAGAGAGAGAGAGAAAGAGAAGAGAAGGCTCAAGCTAGCTCGAGTTGAGCTAGGTCAGGTCTACCCGAGTTTCCACTACCATAACCACCACCACCACCACCACCCACTGCCGCCACCCACCTTCGCTATACTGCCACTGCTATACACTATATGCTTTCAGTCTCTCTATGCACACCCTTGCTGCCGCGTGCTGGCTGTTTGGCTGCAGGCTGCGAATGCGCGCGTTTATAACAGCAGCAGCACTACTGCACCGCCAACAGCGTCGCCGTCTGACCAAACGGCCCTTATACTACTGACTTTCTTGGACGCAATACCCGGTTTTCATCTATACTTTATTAAAGATGACGCGAATTAAAATTATCAATTGGAAAGTTATAAGCGTTCTAATTAATAAAAGGGCATTGGCATAGTGTGTGGTGTATTTGATGTATATAGTGTGTGTGTGGCATATATAAGCAATTTTCATTGTTGCGGTGAATCGATTTTTTTGCAACGACTCCTCGCGGGTGCATGTGCATGCGCCCTCCTACTCCTACATCTACTTTTACTTCGTCGTAATATAACCACCACCAGCATCATCATCACTTTTTCAAACGTGAACAGTGAACAAGAGTGTGTGATAATAAATAATCTCTATTACAATTTGGTGACCTCTCGGGTTCGAGTATATAGTAACTATACATAATATTGTGATAGAGAAGAAGCCTCAAATTGTTATTAAAGAAAGTTGGGATGTTATAAGAGATATGTAAAAAAGTCGGGGAAAGATATGCTGCTAAGGCCGCCGGAGATGCGGGAAGTTACCGGCGAAGTAGCGACGAGTCCCCGCAAATTCGCCCACCATTACCAACACCAGCACCAGCACCACCCGGTACCACCAATAACAGCATTCACGATGACGCTGGATGACCCGATTTCCCTTAAGAATCACCGGATTACGTAATTACAACCTACTAGTTCTGGTGTTACCACTATCCCCCCTCACTCAAACATCACCCTCATCATCATCACCCCCCTCCCCTCCCCCGTGCTCCCATCGAATTCATCTCGCGCTTGCTACTCCGACATCCGGGGACCACAGCGACGTGCGATAGCACCAAACAGGTGAGAGAAAGTGTCTTTAAAAGGTGTGTGTGTCTGTATATGTGTATGTACACCTGAAGAGGTCAAAGTAGAGACCAGTTATTCAGAAGCAGAGTAGTCTTATATATGAATTGTAATATAGTAGAGGGTGGGTTGCAATAAGAGGGTGGCGCTAAACGTGGGTGGGAGAGAGAGAAAGAGAGGAGGGTATAGGGCTGCTGGCCGTTGCGGAAAGTGAAACGCTGTGCTCTCGCGAGAGAAGCTATATACGTAAACAAAGTATCGAGCTGTGCAGAATGAGAGTGTGTAGGTGTACGTAGGTGTATGTACGTATGTATGAAGCGTACCGGGCGACACTCCCTCTTCGAGAGGGAAAGAGAGTCGATGCACCACCGATGTCAGCCTGTCCCCCCCCCCCTTTCCCCGTCGTTGAAGTTCTATAACCATGAGTTTACGCCCTTGCGAAGGGCGCGCATTTCCCTTTCTCTCTTATTCTTTTCCCGTTTGTAACCCCTTTATTTTTGCTGTTTTTTCTTCTTTTCTTTTTGTTGTTACCACTTTGGATTACTACTTTCAGACATCAACTTCATTCTTTTTTTCTTTTTTGTCTTTATAATTTTCGTTTAAACAATTATTTGTATAAATATGTGTGCTAAACTTAAATATTAGAATTATTTAAAAAATTAACAATAAACAAATATAATATGTACCTATGTTGATCAAAAATGTAAAGAGAAAAATTACGATTAAATACGATTTCAAAGGAATTGAAAATTCGGATAAAATAAATTTATATGATATTTTATAAAATAATGGGCATTCTAAAAGTTTTTCAAAAACAATGAGATACAATGATTTAACAAAAACAGAGTTGTCACTTTTACTCGTAATGTAATAATAAAAATGAAAAAGAAAAATAAATAAATAAACAAACAAACAAACAAAAATTATTGGCCTAATTTAAAAAAAAAAGGTCAGTTCAAAACACTTTTACTCGCACTCGAAAAAGTCGAGAAGGAAAGTTTCACTTTAAAAAAAAAAAATCCAAACTTCATACATATAAAGCAAAGCGCAACAAAACAAGTGAAAAGCAGTGATAAGCTCGTATGGCAAAATATTATTAAGGAGAAAGAGAAAATGAATAAAAAAAGTAAAATCACAGATATATAGATAGACGAGAGCAAAAGTAATAATGAGGGCAGAGAATATAATCGGTAGGCGAAGGGAACGAGAGGTATATGTATATAAGCGAAAGAGGGCGAGAGTGAGAGATGAGAGTGTACAGGGGGGTCTCCGAGTAGTAGTGAGAGCGGAAGAGGAAGAAGAGGAGGACGGAGGAAGGGAGAGAGAGTTTATGCCCCCGCTCGCAGGCAGTCGATCAATGCACGGGCGGGTTTCACTTTCGCGGTGTTGAACCGTGTGCTGCTGCTGCTACTGCTGCACCCGCAGCTTGGCATCCCTCTGCTCTCCTCCCACACACACTTTCTCGTCATCCACCCTCCCGCGGCCAAACCGCGCCTTTTACTCTCATCCACCTTCCGCCCGCCCGACCACCCGCCGCTTCATTGCGAGGCCGGCTCGCGCTCACTCTCACTCGCTCTCGTTCACTCCCCTTCTGCCGGGGCCGTCACCACCACCGCTACTGCTATACACGCGAACTCTCTACCCTTTCCACCCTTCCCTCTCTCTCGTGAAAGAGAGAGGACGCGACAATGGATTTTGGCGACTTACCGATTGGCCCGCTGCCTCCTCCTCCTCCTCGTCGTTCTATGCGCTTTTCTGCTCCCTGTTATTTTTTTTCTTCTTTTTTCTTTTTCTCTTTCATTTTTATACGCACGCTCTCTCTCTCTCTCTCTTTCTCTCTGTCAGCCATGCTTTCATTCCGCGCGCCACCCGTTAGCAAGGGGTCGTTGACCCTACCCTCCGACAAACGCCCTCTCTCACTGTATATATACTATATACCAGCTTTGTGCTTTGCTATATATATGTGTGTGCATAGGCTATATGCGTTATTCTCGCTTTCCCGGACCTACCCTATCTGTATACATATATATAATAAAGCTCGATATATATACCTCTCCTGATGCAGGCTCTCTCTTTCACTATAATACACGTTTTTATATCGTTGCTCCCTATTGATTTTTGCGCGATCGGCTGATTTTTTAAGACTTTGTCTAGATTTCTTTTTATCTACTTTTTTTTTTATTTTGAAAAATAAGAAATTATGAAAAATGAATATAATTTTTAAAGTCCTTTGATAGAAAATTTAGGATTTAAAAATATTATAAGGATGTTGTGATGATAATCAGAAATATATTAATATTTAAGAATTCGATGTTTTAATAAAATGTATTCTTTTTTATTGTTTATCAAGTATTATTAAAGGATGAACCAAAATGTCTGATGATGAAATATAAATGTAAACTGGCGTCTTACCATACATTGATATTTCTACTTATTTTCTCCTTACAATGTAAACTATTTTTTTTATGCGATATCAAATTTAACAAATAATTTACATACTTTTAGGAATCATATTTTTACTTTTTCTTTTTCTAATTTAATATTAAAATTACATTATAATTGAAATTTAAGTTATTAAAAAAAAATAATATAAAATTCTTTTTTTTTTTGTTTGCAGTAAAAAATGAAGTCGAGCGATCAAGATTATTTGACTCTGCGGGAGGAAGAGTTTCAACAAAAGGTCAACTACATTGCTCCA
>JAPYZE010006613.1:0-16814 GCA_030522805.1 Leptomastidea abnormis
GATTCTTTTGTAAATATACTTTATAATTTAATGGATTTTAACATTGAAATCATTACAAAAAAATTAAAGCAATGTATTTGAAAAGTAAAGTAACCCTCACAAGCAGGAGACATACACCTTGTTTAAGGAAAATATCCCCTCTCGACGGAAAAGCAGGGGAAGCTATAGCTAGGACCCAAGAATTACTGTTGCATAAGAGCGAGTTAAGTCTCTTCCGGTGTTCCACTACATACACATCATTCTCTCTTGTTTATATCCCGAATAAAACACAGCTCGAACAATTTATGCATTCGGCTTATTATCAATACGAATACTATGTAATACAGTATTAAATAAAATTAAACATCTGTAAAATTAAACTAAAAATTATTTAAAATTTAAAAGTAGAAAATAATAATGATTAATTGGGAGAACTAAACTGACAGTATCATTTATTTAATAAACTTTATTATTACAATATAATTTTGCATACAGGTATACACACATTTAATACATTTTTCTACTGCTCAAGTCCTATAAACTTGAATTACGTCAAAGAAAAATACTGTTAAGCGAAAGAATTTAGTTAGTCATTTATGATTATTTTTTTTTTTTACTTTAATTTCTATTCAAATTCTACTTAAAAAAATTAAAAAAATCAAAATTGTGTATTTCTTTAAATTGAAAAATAATTACTGCATATGTAATAACTGGGCTCATGATCTATATGTGAGAAACGTTTTCATTATTACATATTCTTAAAATATGTGTAACGAATATTATATAAACTTACGGAAATAATTAAGGATTCATCTAAAGTAATAACATTATGTGAAACAAATTTTATGTCAGCATGAAATAAACAGTTTAAAATTATGTGTAACTGGAACAAAAATTGTAAATATATTACGATTTAGATTAAATTTTACCATTTTTTAGTACAAACATTACAACATTCTTACCTCATTTATCATGTTACGATTAGAAGGATCAGACAAGTATTGGTTAACGATATTTGCACTTTTTTTACTCTAAAAATGTTTGATTGTTAGTTTAATGAAAAAATAGATGTTTAATGCGAATAATAGCAGTTTTGAAAATTATTAAATGCAGATTTACTTTACTATGTGTTAATTCTAAGTAAATTTGCATTGAAAAAGCTAAACTGTTACTTAATCGTAAAAATGTGTAGTTTCAATTTTAAAAACTCGAAAATTTTTAATCAAGAGCTTGCCATTCGTGGCTGAATAAACTTTTTCAATTAAAAAAAGATTTAATAAACAATAAATGATGATTTACGTTACCTCCTTAATTGTTGCACTGACTGAATTCGTTAACAAAAATAGATCTAATGTACTAAGCATAGCAGCAAAAGTAGAGATTTCCAATTCATTTTTTATATTTTTATTTTGTAACTCACAGAAAATTAATGATATACTAAAAATTACAGCTGCAAAGTAGCTTAAAATGCACCAGAAAATTATACGAGAATAAAAATTTGATATACGGCGTGATATTTCTCTTAATAACGTATGTAACTTGAGTAAATAAAATATTTCATTTAATATTGTTTTGTATACTTCTTCATTAGTTGATTCAAAAAGGCAAGTTATGCTAAATTTTTCGAGAATGTTTTTTAAGTGACAATTTAAAATTTGAAACATTTTTCTTATTAAAATTAAAAAAATGGTGTATTGTAAAAATACTGATGTTCTTAGATGCTCGTTGATAAAAACAACAATGAACATGAATATATTTGAATGTGTATCGTGATCTTCGAAGATACTTATGCATATTTGTACGAACAAAAATATTAATTGGTAAGTCATAACCAGGATAATTATTGACAAATTTTTAGCCGTGTTTAACTGATCAAAATTAATTCTGCCATTTATTTGGAACAACATATCTCTTGCTTTGTTGATGTTATCAAAAATTGCTTTGACTTTTTTTTGATTTAAACAAAATTCGAGTAAAATGTTAATCATTATAGAACTGAATAAAATCTCTAGTAATATATTAATTTTTTCTGTAATAACGTATTTAAATAAATATCCACGAAGAATAACATTAATTGTGATTAAAAATATATTATATCCAATGCCGTATTTTGAAGGAGAAATGACCCAATGATGAATATTATTGAAAAACGTTACTTTGACAATATTTAAATTGGCTGTCAAAAGTCCTGATATTTTAAAATAATAAAAAAATAGTTTTATAAAGAATACTTCTGATTTTTTAACAAAAATTTTAGCAAACATATTGCTACGATTTGAAAACATTTTTTTTATCAATTTTATAATAAGTTTTATGAATTTTATTATTTATTTTATTTTGAAATTACTCTCAAATTTTAAACGTCGTACTTTTTAAAATTTTTAACCCGTACTGTCTCAATTCTAGTAGAGCACTACAGAATATCATGGAAAGCGTACGCTATTGATTTCATTAGTTATTAGTCATCCAATTAGTGACGAACTTAGAAGTTAGCATATTTTTCAATAATCCTAACTATAGATAATAACTTTTTTTACAACTTCTAAAAAAAGCAAAATAATTTGAATAATGACTACGGCAGCCGATTAATTAATAGATTAGATGTATATGTACGTGTATGAAGATAATCGTGTACGCGATTTTTGTAAAAAAATTTTAGTAGAACAATAATTTTTTTACTGTTTTCATTCTAATTTGAGTCATATAAAAAATGAAATTTTTTCATTAGTTTAAAATGTTTAAAAAGTCGTCGAAAGACAAACATAATAAGCAAATGAAAAATAGCGTGTACCCTCAGTGCAGTTGTAAAAATTATAAATTTACAAGTTTAAATAATAAAGCGAATAATAAAGACGGTTTCTACACATAGTCAATGGGGAGGCTGCTTTCGCTTTAATTTTTAAAACAAACATCCCTTCAGAAAAGGTGTACTTTGAGAAGCGCAGATACTACTAGCAAAGCTATATAGGAAGGGGAAGGGGGGTAGTCTGGCTCTTTAAGAAGGCTTAGGGCGTATACAGTTAATCTGATCCAAGACAACTTCGTAAAGCTGATTAGGATGCAAGTTGTGACGTGATGTTATACATTCTGTATAATACTGTATAGTAAAGCATATTTAGTTAATGATTTTTTAAATATATTTATTTAATAAAAAAAAATTGCCTTTTTTTAATATAATTATTATTTTTATAATCGCAGTTGAAAAATTTAATTAAAATAAAATAATGTTAACATTGAATTGAGTGTTATTTTCTTTAATTAAATGCCGTGTCTGTTAGTGTAATCAAATTGCCACTAGACACCCTTGTAAGCCACTTTCCGTTTCTAGTTTGAATGTAACTGTTTCAATGGTGATTCTATAGTAGAGAAATGAGTTACATTAATTAATCTAATATTTAAGTTTACTCTATTTATACTGTTAATTTTCATCTTTAACACTTATCTATTTTTTTTGTAAGAAATTATAATTTCTATGTAAGTATTATATGGTAAATGCACTTTGACAAACATTAATTATTTTACGAAACTTTAAAATCACAAAGATATACACTGTAATTAATCTTTGTTTCAAGCTATTTCTTACTTTAGATTCAGTTTTCACTACCAAATCTATCTTACTTTTGCTTTTGCTTAACTTGAAAATGAAATATCGTTTACACAAATTTTACAGAGCTTTTAAAAAATAAATATCTTACTTTAGAAGATAAGTCACATTTCATTTTCCCAATAATTGTAACGAAGTTCAATTTTTTATATCAACTTTTGTTTAACTTTAATTAAAATTAAAAATAAAAAGAATTGAATAAAAATTATTCAAGCTCAATTTGCAAATATTTTTAAAAACAAGTCCAACATTTAAGTTTTGAAATCAATCATTCCTCTTAAGTGTCGAACACTTTAAGGAGAGACTTTTCAGTATAAGATAAATTTGTTTAAGGTAAAATAGAGTATAGAACGTTAGCACGCAATTTCAAACGAGCCTCTCCTTATTCCCCTTTGGAAATTGAATCGTTCATCGACTACAGGCAGCGTTCGTGCATCAGCAACAGCAGCAACTCTATTCTTGCAAGAAGCGCTATATATAACCAAGGGATGAGAGGAAAATGTAGATTCTCCTAATGAGGTTGAGCCATCGGAAAAGCACGTCTAGAGAAACGAAGCGAAGACGAGACACAAGTCGGTGTCGGGTGCACAGAAGAAGTATAGAAGAAGAAAATGAAGGAAGGAGCTGTACTACTATCCGGTTTCGCAAAAAGCTTGCACGCCAAACCGAATCAAGCTGAGTCTCCGTCCGATAAACACAATATAAGACGTTCGATGAGAAATAAAGTACACAGCTGCTGCTACTGCTACTGCTACTGCGATCCTCTTTTTTTTCTTTACTTGTCTTCGTTGTCAACTTTTTAAAAAAAAAGTAGCTTCATTTATTATAGATGGTAGTTGCCGCTCGTTAGACTGCTGGTTTTCGCGATTTTTACTTATTTCCGTGATATAACACCAGGATTAAATTGTAATGAGCGCTTATCTCTCTGCTTACAGCACTCAAATCTCAAGCGACATTTTTTTTTATTCTTTTACCCTTCTATATAGGTACATACACATTTATACTAGACAAAGTTTTAAGGTGAACAATCCATCACATTTCCATTCGCAAAGAGAGAGCTAAAGAAAAATAGCTAAAGTAAGACTTTGACTTTGACATTTTTTTCCCCTCGCTTTTTTTTGTACTAGCAAAGCTCACACAGCAGTAGCAGCAGCAACTTTATTAATTTTCGCGCTCGCCTTCGTTCGTTGTCGCTGTCAACGTCGTCGGCCACTGCCGCAAGCTTTTTGTACCACCGCGACCTTCGTCACACATTTACCGCCGCCGGCAAACTCTCCCTCGTCGCGAATAATAATCCCCCATGTCTCGGACCTTGTGGTAAAGTGTCGCGGTGTTATAGTATATATAGCTGAAGTTGTTGCTTGAGGTATAAAGAGGATCAGCAGGCTACTTTCTGAAAAATCTTTCGTACCTATATACCCATCTTGTTTTTTTTTTCACTAGCCTTTGAGCTTTGCAAGCTTCTTTTGGGTTATACGATTGCCTAAGCTGCTCTCCTTTCCTTTTTTTCATTCGCCAAAAGTCTGTACAGTTACACAGATGCAAAAAACTTCTGTTCCACCAACACACGCGTAAAAAATTTGCTTTGTATAGTAGCACACAAAACTTTCCGAAGTTCGCTTCTACTTTACTTGTATGCTCCCAGATTTTCGGTCAAGTTTTCAAAAATCTTTCCTCTTTGGTTGACATTTATTTTGACCTATTTCTTCGTCGGGGCACTCTCTTCTTGAATTCTTGTCAAAGTGGATACTTTAGTATAGTTGGACGTAAAAGTGAGCTCTTGAAATAACACACAATATATATGTACGTTCACACCATTTTCCGTTGTACCGCTATCCGAACGCGTGTACAGCACGAAATGGCTTTCAAATAGCCGCGTGAACCTGACAGCGTCCTTGGACCGATGAAGGGGACTTTTGCGTATATAACATATCCCTCCTGGTCCCTCCATTTACTTCTTGTCGGGCTTCGTCTACCAGCACTTTTTCGTGTGGCAGCAGACGACTGCTTTCTTGTACGCTTTACTTCTTTCCTATAGCCGATGCTGCTTTTCCTTTGTCGGAGCTTTACTTGTCGAATTGCTTTTTACGTCCTATACCTACTCGCGTGAGATCGAACGTCGTTGGATAAGGCTAGCTGTCGTGTAGCTTGCGGATAATAGAACAGCCGTGTTTTCATGCGGCTTAAAGCGCTAGTTCGAAGTGTGAGAAAAAAAGTCTTAGAGTTTGAGAGACTGTATTATGCTCTATAACGTGATAGATTAGTTATTATGGGAAATGACGGATAGTTGGGATAGCACCTATGTGTAATGCATTATAGAGGGGAATTAAGTGTGGCACTTGTTCGATGCATTTACTCTTACTTAATTTTACGATCTCAAAAATACTTATGATTTGATCGATGTTTGATTTTTGTGACTTTTTATTGAACTAGGAATTTTGTGTATCTCGGAGGATATTTAATGATTGATACCTACAAATAAAGATATTACATTGCGTTATGACTATATGACATTTATATTAGTCAAAATAACTTTATGTTATTGTAATTAGAGAAATTATTTTTTTAAACTGGAATTTATATTATTTGGATATAAATATTACATGTATTAAATTTAACACTTTTAATCAAACTTTATACCTATATCAAAATTTAATCTCTAATGATTACTGCCAATAAAATTATATAATTTACCAAAATATAATTAATTGTTTACAAATTTTCGATTTATTTTAAAAACAAAAATAATTTTGAAAAAGTATTATTATTTAATTAATAATGTTAATTATAAATATTAATCCTTGGTACATAAAAAAAAAACTAGCAATTGATTTGTCCTTGGCTTAGTAACAATTCCTAGTCAATCAACCTACGATGAATTTTTTAATCTAGATGTATGAATTAAAGTGGAAGCCACGCTATAGTTCACTCGAGCCTGATTTTTCTTAGCCATTTTAGGTTTTATCGAAGCATAGGTATAAATTGTGGTGACGTTTATTTTAGGTTAGTGCATAAACCTACCGCAGTATGTCTCCCCGATCGTTTTGACCACAGTATGTTTCGAGTTTTTAGAGCAGACACTAATGTATAGTAAATTTATACTTTTATTTTCCATTTCTCCAAAAAAAAGTATACTTGTTAAATTTTAGCAGCGCCATATCACAATGTTGAAATTTATCATTGTACATTTATCTCATCAAAACATTTAAGTAAAATTTTAAGAAAAGTTCTCTTTAACGCTTACGTACGTTTTTTCACCGGAATATCAATTGTGGAACATCGCCACTAAAATGGACTAAATATAAACTTATGTATCAGGCGTCCATAATTTCAGACGCATTTCCTTCTTGCGCTGCTTACTTGATTAAGGTACCATTTAATACTTACAGTTTACCATTTTTCCTCGTGATTAATTCATCGTTCCAAATAAACTTTTACATAACACTTGACTAAAATACTGATATTGCAGACACTCCATTTATTGTTATATATAAGACATGCTTTATATATAATTATATATAAAGATATAATTTATTGACATAGTAACGTCTAATTTAAAATTATTTATTATGGATTCACAGATTGTTCAAAAATTTTTGATGAATAAATAATCTAAGTTAATTAAAAATTGTGCATTATTTAAGAAAGTCTAATAAATGTGTGAATTCATGCCGAATATTGACAATTGTAATTATAGGTTAGGTTCGGACTAACACGTTCCTATAACTTGAATTTAATTTCATTAATCATTAAGAATTTTAATATCAGCGAGTAATTAGATTTGGTTTAGAAAAGAAAATTGGAGAAACAGCAATAAACAAATCTATCTCAGTTACCTTATTTATAATTTTATACAATTATATAGTTTATTTTATTTATTTATTTATTTTTTTTTTTGCTGATAACTTTTTAATATCTTCATTAAAATAACTATTAGTAAAAATTAAAAAAAAAAAATTAGTATAAAACTTATATTTCTATGATTTAAACTTATTTTTCATAAAATAGTGTCTTAGAATTTTTTAAAAAATTGTTAATTATTTATTACCGCTACATTTAAGCCTTTATTTTTATAATGCAATCTGATTATCGTAGTTTTTAGAGTTTACGCAGATTATTATTTATAATCTCACTTTTTAGAAATTATTAGTATCCGGATTGCAAAATAAAATGCCAAACGATAAAAAAATAACAATAAAAAACATTACTTACTAATTTAAATAATATAGTAGTAAGGTAATAACTAATAAACGAATTTGTAATGCAATAATTGTATTATAGCTATTTTTAAATGAATGAATAAAAAATAAAAATTGAAAAAAATTCTTTTTAAAATACTTATATGGCAAACAAGTATGAACAAAGAATAATGAAATTTTTTTATTTATATTTTTTATTTTATTTATTTCTTTTTTTTTATTATAAAATTAATATTAAAAGTACACTCTTTTTACGTAAAGAGGTATAAAATATTATTTCTTAATTAAAAAAAAAAATTGTTTCAATTTAATTGTATATTTTTCAGATCTTTTAGATTGCAAACCAATTTCATAATCATGAATGATAGAAATTACGTTAGGCTGGGTCAGATTTATCAATTTTTACAAAAAAAAGTCAACTTTATAGTAGATAGATCCAACGACTTTGAGACACTGATAAGCAATGATTTTGACATTAATTATCAATTGCCGATAGACAGTTTAGTATGCCAAAGCAATCCTCAGTATTCAGGCAATACCGTACTACATTTTTTTGTTGAACATTACAATGAATTTATCTGTTGTAAGTTCTATGATAAATATCTTCAAATGTTGCTCTCACGTGGCGCTGATCTCAACATACAAAATATCGATGGTTTAACTCCGCTCCTGCTAGCTTTTAACTTTGAAGTGCCTGGATATAAAGCAAAACATTTGATTCATCTAAACGGCAAAAACACGATCAATTTTCGTTCTAAAAGCGGAATATCTCACTTCCACGTACTTTGTACAACGGATAACGTAGAGTTAGTCGAATTATTTTTAAAAGCTGGCGTTGACATCAATGAACGCGTCAATGAAGACTCGTCCAAGTATGCTGGCTGTACACCTTTACACATTGCAGTACAATATCACTGTATAGAAATAATTAAATTATTAATGAAACACGGCGCAGATTTAAATGTTAAAGATGCTTCTGGAATGACAGTGATGCACTCAATTGTCAAAATTTTTATAGAAGCTTGGTATTTGAAAAATAAATTTTTTGAACTCGGAATTTTCGATACTATTCTGAAAATGGTACCAGATAGTGATTTAAGACTCTACCGTTTTCACCTTAGATGTGAGTTAAGCGAAAGTGAAACTCCAATCGATAAATTTTTAGATGATAATGTCGATATAGATAGTCCTATCAAATTTGACTCGCCAATATGGCCAGGATGTACGCCTTTACACTTCGCTGCACGATCTGACGATATAAAAAATATAACATTTTTATTAGAAAAAGGTGCAAATCTTTTAGCTAAGGATGTAAATGGTACTACTCCATTTGATATAATTGTTAAAAGGATTAATCCAGATAAAATGATTGAAATTTTATCCAGCGAAAAACGTCATCAATTTTCAAAATTAAAATTGACGGATGGTACATATTTATTAGATGTAATAAAAGCAATGAAAGATAAAAAAGATTTGAAAAAATTCTTAACGATTAATACCGAAACTGTCAATGCTTCTATACCTTTAAATTCGCCATTATGGCCTGGTTTTAATTTACTGCATCTGCAGATATTATTAGGTGATCCAGATTACCGTTTATTGAATCATAAAGTTGATTTTACCAAGCTTGATGCTAATGGTATGAGTCCATTGCATCTTGGTTTTCGTAAGAGTGATTGGAAAATAAATAGATGGATTTTAAATTATCATCATACGATGCCCGTCAATCTTATAGATCGAGACAATCTATCTCACCTTCTTATAGCTTGTGAATTAACTAGATATAAATATGTAAGAGATAATCTTCAACCAGTTAAATGTCTTTTAAAAAACAAAGCCGATCCTAACATATCTACGCTTCGTGATATTCGATCACTGGGTTGTTTCAATGAAGTTCTTATCAAAAGAGGAACAACTCCCTTGCACGTTGCAGTAAAGAATAAAAATCCACCCTTGATAAAAATGCTTTTGTCTCATGGAGCCAATCCTTCTATAGCCGATGCTGATGGAGTAAGTCCATTTCAAGCAGGAATAAAAATATTAGGCTCGATGAAAATTAAGAATAGTGGTCCATTTAAAAAAGCACTTGCACACATGTTGAGATCTCATGGAAAAGATTTGATGGCAGATAAAAATGGAATTAATATTATGCGTACAGCTCTGGCGAAACTTAACTACAATTATAATGAATTACTTAAGCAGATAGTCAAAGAATTTGATCGTGAAAAGCGATATGAAGAGTTGGGTATATCGAGATTACAAGTAGCCTGTGCTGCGGGAGATTTGTTCATAATTAAACAAGAGTTGAATTCTGGAGCAGATGTGAATGCGCCCATTGCTTCTGACTCGCCACTATGTCCAGGCGATACTGCGCTGCATATTTTATTACGAAAATCCAAGTGGCCGGGTAATGAAAATTTAGTTGAGTTGCTGATTGCGCATGGAGCTGATGTTAGTTTGAAAAATGCCAAAAATTTAACTCCTCTCCATCTTGACCACGGTTATTTATTAGAAAAAGGTATTTAGAATTTAATAATAAAATATCACTAAAATTTAATTACTGTATAACATTTAACAACTATTTAATTGTCAAATTTGTTTTCAGATTCTGTTTTGACGAAAAATAATTTTGCCAGAGTTAATCCGATAAATAATGAAGGACTGTCACATTTTCATATGTGCTGCATGAAAGACAACGCATTTTTAATTGAAGAATTTTTAAAATCGGGTGTTGATGTTAATACCAGTGTGGATTATTTTGCAAAACAATATCCTGGTTACACTCCACTTCACTTTGCGATCAAATTTATGCAAGGTGATAATATTGAAGTTGTCGAATTGTTACTTAATTACGGTGCTGATGACAATATCTTTGATGCAAATGGTTTAAATCCATGTCATCTTGCTTTTCTACACATGATTTATTTTGACGATCGTACAAAAGCGATATTAAGGTATTTATTGTTAAGATAATAAATTTACAATGTTCACTTGTAGATTATAATACAGGTTTTGAAAGATAACAGCAAAAGAAAAAAAGAATAACGTAGCTATATAATGCCAAATTTTTAAATGATGTATATTTTGTTTTATTATATTTGTAGATGTCCGAAAGTTAATGTATATAATCCAAACATATTTGGTTATACGGCTTTAGATATGATCCTTCAAAACTTTAGCAGTTACGGAAGGAGTACATTAAAAAAGAATATAAGGAATATACTGGATTGGGGATATGAACTTTGTCACAAGGACAAAAATGGTAAGATTATTTTTACAAAAACAAAAATTTTGATTGTTAATATCGAGTTAAATTCGTTTTTTAGAACACATTAATGCAAACGTGAGTTTAAAATAAAAAAAAAAACTCTTTTGTAAAAATAATTAAATATACATAACGTTTGTGAAGAACAATTAATAATTATTAATAAAAATCGTATAAAAATTTTTTTTAGGTCAAACAGCATTACACAAATTTTTAAATCCAGGTGTTATTAATCTGTTGCTAAAATTGGGAGCAGATATGAATATAATAGATGACGATGGAAAAACATGCCTTGAGTATGATACTAAAGACGATGTTAAAAAAATATTCATCTTTTACATACATTTATTAAAAGAAGCGGACGTTTACCTAAAAAATTCAATTGAAATTGATCGTATTTCTGAATACATACATTTTAGATTAACAATGGAAAAAAATTATTTGAATGAACAATTACAACTAATTGACCCGTCATTTTCAATTGATTACTTATTCAGTGAAAGATTTGTAGTAGATTATAAGAAAATTCCTGTATCTCAACGCAAGGCAATTAAAAGTGATAATTTTTCTAATCTTATATTATATCCTATAATAATGTTGCAATTAAGAAAAGCTCGGGCGAGGATACGATTGCTACAACCTGCAGAGGTTGCTTTTCAAGCACTTACAGGTCGATCTATTCCAGATTGCGTAGAATTTATTTTCAATTATTTAGATTACGATGACCTGATGAATCTAGTGCGCGCTGATAATGAAAAATTAATTTTTTCACCGATACCAGAGAATTTTGAATGATAAATTTTAATGCTGAATTGTAAAAATAATTGTAATTAAAAAAGAAAAAATAGTATAATTTAAGTGACTTTGGTGTAATCTACTTTTTATGAAAACTACTGCATTCATACTTTTATACAAAAATAAATTATCAAATAAAGAAGCCAAATTCTTATTATTTTATTACGAAAATCATGCCTTACTCTTTTAATATTATTATAGCATGCAAAATTTACATTTTTAGAATGTCGATATTATAATGTCGCAGTCGTCATGACTGTATGCTACTCAAATCTGTCGCACTATTTGACAAATAAATTATGTAATTAATTTTTGAAATTATTACTTTATACTGTAATGATTTTAAATGATTAATTTTCAACAGTTTGATTTACACGATATCAATTTTTTTTCTTTTTGAACCAAAATAATTCCCTTATTTGTCAAGACACTTTTGTTGCGTTTTAAATCGTATCGAAATCCCAAAATCTTTCTTTTGTCAAAAAAAAAAATTTTCGCGTTAGTTGCCAATAGCTAGCGATATATCTCTTCTTGTCGTAAAAGGATTTTTCATCCGGCAAAAGGATTCCCTTAAGCCTCGCATTCGAGAGGAAAATCTTTTTCACAGCAAAAGAACTCCGTCTCTGCTCAACGGAAAATTTCTCCAACTACGTATATTACATTATATACATCTAAAAAAAAATCTCCTATTAGTAAACAAATTGCAACGAGCAATTAAGTGAAAAATAGACAAAAAAAAAAAAAAAAAAAAAAAAAAAAAAAAGGCCACAAAAACAAACAAAACGAAAAGCAGACCAACCACACAGAACAACTACAACACAATGTTCGTTTAGCGCAAATGACCTCTTAATATCTTAATGCCTCTCTCTTTCTCTCTCACTCTCTTTCTCTTTACCGTCCAAGTTTTTCACACCAACACTCTCCCAAGTTTTTACTCCTACCCTCATCCCTCGAAAAGTTCGCCCGTCTACAAAGTCCAGTTCTCAGCACAAATAAGAACGACAAGCTTGCGTCGACGTCGCGCTACTGCCGCCTACAAATTAGACATTATTAGAATTTACGCAGGAAGTTATATCGCGTTTATTCCGGGTACGGGGCGTACGTGCGATGCACGCACGAGAAGGGAGTGAATGTGGATATATATATGTACATAGCTTGAGCAAAGAGGAGCAACGGCTTTGAAGACGTAATACGCACGAGCCATGCACAAGCGCGCCAATCGACAGTGTTGAAGGTAGCGTAAATTTTCTGCGAGCCTTGCGCTTCGAAAACACGAAAATTTACTCGAGCATAATCCAGGCTGTCTTTGCATGCGTGATCTTATTTTTCTAGAAAAAATTTTTTTTTTCATTTTTTTTTTTTGCCTACTAGCACATATACTATAGTAGCAAGCTAAAGGTAAGGGCACGCGAGTTATCCAAGCCTGCTAGTCGAGATAAAATTCCGCGAATTCCGAGAGCTAAGCGCGTGTGCAGCGCAAGTCTCTGGTCGCTTCTTTCCTTTAAAGCTTTTTCCCTTACACTCATGCTATCCGATATCCTCCGTGTTCTATATCCCTTTTCTTTACTTCTTTTTCTTCTTCTTCTCGCGGCATCAGAGGAAAGCTTCGAGTTTTCTGCTATCGCTTTTTTTCTCTCTCAGCTCTCTGTTACGATTACCAGAAGATTCTCCTGCTGTACACGACTGTTTAGTGTATACGACACAGGTTAAAGGGACTTTAGTTGCTTGTGCGATGTTGTTGAAAATGTGAGTCGAAATCGAGGACATGAGAGTTTTCAGATTTGCTCTTCTTTTTTATTTCGTATTTGATGGTGTAACGCTAAAGTTTAATATTCTTTTGATCGTCTGAATGAAAATCCTTGCTACTTGTCTTTTTTCTTATTCTTGCTACCAAGGAGTATGTAAAGTTCAATAAATGAACTAAGTGCAGTAGCTGTTATACCAGTATATCCATAATAAGAAATTAATGTTCTAACTTCTGGAAAATGTTAAACGAAATATTGCGAAAGTAAATTTTGCCTTTAAAAAAAAAAAAAAGGCTAAACAGTATTTAACTTTTTTTTTCTTCGTCTTATTATTTATTTATTTTTTTATTTATTTTTTTTTTTTTAAGAATTTCATTAAGAAGCTTATAAAGATAGCCTTGGCTTTAGCGTCGTAATTAACTTACTGCGGTCTCGAGAGCACACATTGAGCTAAACGATCCTCGCCCTCGATATTAACGCCGTAAGTTCTTTTTTTTCTCTCTCCGCAGCCGCCGTTGTCTCGTTGCCTCCCTCCCGTTGCGCACCCACTATACAAGCACCCACACCTCTTACTGTATACCCCCCCGCGTTATTTATGAGTCTGGCGAAACAGCAGGAGATCCTTATACCCGACTGAAGAGGAATTGCTTTCAAAGTAAGGCTTAATGAACGTGTGGGTTTTTGGTCCTCAATTTACGTGTGTATACTATATGCGTGTTGATAAAAAAATAAAAAAAGATCTAGACTAGATATATTCGTGAGTATCGTCTTTGCATATATAAGGTGGTTGCAGTGAACCAACGACGATCGATTGAGCTTTTGCACTTGCAAGAACTTTGCTGGACTTAAGTATTACCATTGAGATAGTAGCTCAGCCACTGATATATATGTATGTATACGCGAGGATATCTCGTATCTGTTTTGCTTTGGTCTTTCGAAGTGCGAAACTACCGAGTTTTAGCTTTGCAACCAAAGCCGGATATCCGCTGGGTCGTGTCTTGTTGCTCTTGAAAGCTCCAGTGCAAAAAAAAGGAAAAAAATACGTTCGACCTTCTTTGTCGATGTATGTGGGATACTTGCTTTGGACAAGAAAACAAATTTATTTTTCTTTTCTTATCGTATGATGTTTGATACCTTTTTATCGCGCTGGGAAGAAAATAATATATGACTATTGTCAATCTTTTGAATAGCTGTGGATTTTTCTTGACTGATAATGTATAATTTTAAATATTAAATTGATAAATGGTTTTAGTTCAATTTTGAATTTTTTCAATATTAAAAAAATGTAAATATTTATTTAGATATTTTGCAATGTCATCAAATATATTTGATTTAACATCAGCATTTTATTTATCAGCATTATAGAAAAAGCACGTCTGACTAATTTTGGACCTTTCTACTGTAAATAAAATCGTGTTCTAGTTTTCAAATGTGTAGCTTTAAAATTTTTACACTTTAATGACGCATTTTTTAGCAATAGACTAGTATAATTAAGATTTTTAAGAGAGAAAAAAAAATAATAGTAATAAGGGTAATAAAGTAGCGAGTAATACTTACACGTAGAGAAGCATAGGATATTTGGTTTTCCCGGACAGATCCGCATCGGGTGGCAGGAGCAATTTAACCTGAGCTTCAAAACCTCCAGGCACTGGCACTGTAAACCTCTTTACTATTGGACGAGTCTTTTCGGCGATGAGTTCTGCTATGGCTTTATTGCTCTCCCACGAGAACAGTTTCGTTGAATTCTACAAGAATACAAATGATACTCTACTTAGGAACGAACAAGTTTATTTATGTAAAATGTATCTTAAACCTTAGCTTTGTTAGTTACTTATTTACAGAAAGTTAAAACATTTTCAAAAGTAAGCGCAATTATTTTGCTCATTTGACTAAGTCAAATTAAATTATAGTAATTATGTTTGGTCAATAATGATTAATTTTAATAACAGTCTCATAATAATTTTTAAATTTATAAATCACATAATTATATTTGCATAAAATAATCTTGAATACTTTTTACATATATGTAATTTTTAAATTCCATTGACATTGATAATTGGACAGTTTCATTAAAATAGATTTACGCAAATTTATTTGTAAGAATAAAAACAGGAAGTCCCGACACATACACACAATAGCCGCAAAAGCAGGAAATACAAAAATAGCATAGAAATGAATGGCAGATTAAAATTGAAACGCGCAACGTGGTTTTGTTTCTTGTTAGCATACACACATACAAAAAAAAAAGGCTTAGTTCTCGCAGCTGTAGTAGCATGCAAAAATTCACCGCTGTCGCTTATACCAGATTCTCGCGTCGCCTCGAATTTTCCTCTTCTCCTCCTCCTCCTCCCCTAGAATCGAGCGAATAATTCGTTCGATACAGTGTGGTGCGCGTATCAATATTTAAACACGCGCAAAAGCGCAATACAGAGGCAAAATAGAGTGTGGGAGAATAGCCGCTGCTACCACCACCACCACCGCGAATGGGTTAGCGGTTGGGATGTATATAGATAGCGAAGAGTTGGGAGGGATGAAAAAGTGATCGGCACCGGCCGTTGCTACTGTATATACGTGAATCGGAGGGAGAGCAAAACCGATGGTCGATACGATGCTTCGGTGGAAAAAAGGGGGTCGATCCGTATTTAATAACGGGCAAAAAATTTTTCCGGCTGCGTTGTGAATCGAGACGACATTGAACGCGTGCAACAACGTGGGCTTTGTACTGTGTGTACATTGGATTATTCTTGGATAACGAATTGTTCATAAAAACGAAATTTCCTGCACGTGCAGTGATGGCTTATGGAATTTGAGTTAATTCAAATATATTTGTAATTATGACATATTATGCTTTGAATTTTTATTTCAAATTCGTTTTTTATTTGAATTATTTTTTTGATCAAGTTAATGGACAATGATAGTGTACATTTGTTTAAATCGACTTACATTAAAAAAAAATTATAAATTGTACTTTAAACATTTTTTAATTAAAAATTTATAATTTTTTGTTTAATTCCGGGAACCTATAATATAGACCTTTAATTTTTTTTTTGTTCGTTTTTAAAACCGTTTTGACACTTTTAAGCGTATTTCGGTTTTATAAGAGTTCATACAATGACTTAGTCGGCAAACGCCAGCAATCGAACCCACGACCTGTAAATTCCAAAGCTTAACTCTACCGACTAAACTGTTTCAAGCTTCTTAAAGTAAGTCAACTGAAATAAATTAAA
>JAPYZE010006614.1:0-14240 GCA_030522805.1 Leptomastidea abnormis
GAAAAAAAAAAAAAAAAAAAAAAAAAAAAAAAAAAAAAAAGAAGAAATAGAATAACTCGTCTTTTTTAATTCCCTTTAATAATTTCAACCTTGTGTGTATGTGTGTATAATATGTGCCATATCTATCTCTTTTACACGATAAATTACTACTATTGAGCCTAATAATTAATTGCTTAATTTTTACTTGGTTTTTCCTATTTATATCATTTCATTTTTTTTTTACCTTTCCGCAAAGATCTAAGCTTTTTATTACGAAGGACGGTATAATAAGTATTATTCATCACTCGCAAATAGAGTAGAATGACATGATTGTTTTCTACGAAGATAGAGATTTCAATTTAATGACTACTATTTTTGTCAATGAAGTTATAGATTATAGATATCTTTTTTAATTGCTTAATTAAGAAATAATTAATTTATTATTTTCTTACAACAATTGTTTTAATATTTAACGAATACATTTTAAAATATTAATTTATTAGTTTAATTATCACTTGTAGATCAAAAATAAGAAATTGAACTTGAAAGCTAAAATTGCATAAAGCTCTAACAAATATAAAATTCACCATTATATAGCTACGATATAGCAATTGACTCACCATTGCACAGTCCAAACAACACTTAAAAGCACATAGTCAACAAAAAAAAAGAGCTTCATCTGCAACTTAAAGCATAGCATACGCAGGGATAATTTTCCTCCCTAAGATCTACCACGAGGCGGTACGTTACAATATGTTAGAAGCCTTACAACGGGCAAGCCGATAATTATCGTCAAGAAATATTGCGCACGTGCATTACTTTATCGTTTTTTTCTTTATGATATGTACCTGAAAAAAAAAGGAGGTGTACATTAGAACTAGTTATAAAAAAGAGAAAGGTATAGAGTTTAAAAAAAGATAAGACAGAAGAATTAGAGCTTATTAAATTTTGATTGAAAACAAAGCGTTCTGCAAATGCTTATATCTTGTTCTCTTGCCGATCTCTAAAATTAAGCAAATAATAGCGATGCAAATGAATTTTTTTTATAAATTATAAAAATTTAATTGTTCATTTTAAAGCAATTTTATATAAATTTTTATCAGATAGATCGGGTTGCAAGCCAACCGATTTTTAACCACTTATACAACATTAAAAAATAAAAAATTCATCAACTAGTCTTCCAATCACACACCAATCATAATTACCCGAAAAGTATCTTCAAATCTCAAATTCGCATACAACAAAATCCAATAGAATTTAGCTACTATAGCCGCATATATTGCAAAGTAGGCACAGATATAGTCTAGTCTTCGGTGCCTGCATCTCACCCGCGTTCCACACACCATACCGATACGATCTCCAGAGCAAACCGCTTGTTTTATATGTGTGTATATATGTATGAGAGAAAAAGAGCTATAAGCGGCTTGGTTGCACATATGTACGTATACGCTGCAACTCGTTGCTCTGTTGCTGCTGCTGCTGCTTAATGTCGCGGTTCTAAATATAGAGCCGTTTGCGCTTGCAATATTGCGTGACTCTCTCTCTCTCTCTCGTTCTTACCGCGGCCACTCGCTTGCACTCGCTTATATTCGCACATATATAGCAAGAGGGCTCTCTCTCTATAACGCTCTCTCTCTCTCTCTCTCTCTCTCTCTCTCTCTCTCTCTTGGGTATGCAACTCGCTCGCGATCCCGTTTCAACAGTTCCAACGAACTATGCGCGCATGTATGTATGTATATATATATACATACAGCATTATATACTCGCGCTATACGTTCAGGGGGTCATACAAGACCCCCAAGCGCTTATGTATTATGCTCTTAGTACTCAACGTTTTAAGCCTCTAAGAGAAAGAGAGAAAGAGAGAAAACTATCGTCTTATCTAGGAGAGCAGCAAAGCTCTCTATATAGTAAAGCTATATGCTTGATGCTCGCTTTTAAGAAAGAGAGCTGTTTTAATGGAGAGAACAACCGAGTACTACTACTACTTCATGCAGCTGCTCTTGCACTACAGCATCAAGAGATTTATCTTTAACGATATTGTTGCTTACTCTTATGTTTGATCAAATGTATGTACGCCTATATTTACGATTATATTTGTCTTTGCAAATATATTATGTTGTTTGTTTGTTGTTGTTTGTTGTTGATATTTTCGTATCTCTTGATAAAACATATAAGTTGATGCTGTATCTAAAAATAAAATGATACGAGTATAATATTATGTATAAGTGAATTTTATACTGCTGTATAATTGCAGATATGCATTAAATGAAGATGTAAAAATGTAAATTTATTGCTAATAAACTGGGATGTGTCGGAAGGGGGAAGGAGGGTATATGTGAAAAATATATATGTTTACTAATTTATGGTGGACGTAAAATTTAATTTTACAGTTTAATTATTTATCGCGCGTACGTTGTGGCATAAATGTGGGACACGTACAAATGTGGATAATGTATATACGTACATGATGTTATAATACATGTCTTATGTGTATGTGTTAAAAACGACATTTTCCGCGTCAAGACGATAGTGCGGATAACTTATTCTTTGCATGGATAATATTGCGAGCGCTCCTTATTAATTGGAGGATCAGGTTTTGTATGCATGTAGCTTATTCACAATGAAATTTTTTGCTTATACACAATATTGTTTGACAACCGATCTTAAAAAAAAAACCATTTGAGTTTCCTGTGACGATTATGAGTAAGGAATATAATTTTAATTAAAAATTTAAAAATCATTCAATATTAATACATAAAAGTTTTGTAGAGTAATGATATGTATGAGATAGCATTGAAATACTTAATTGAGACCTGCAAATAGTTCATTTAACAGAGGTCCAGTTTTGTAATCCACAGGTCGTGGGTTCAATTCCTGGCGTTTGCTGGTTGAGCTGTGGCACACTAATATTTGTTTGTCAAAATACGCTCGATAGAGTGTCAATAAGACTTTATATTAAAAAAATGATTACTAGGGTTACCAAATTTTGGATTACTCTATTTCAAACACATTGTGACCTGTTTTTTTTTTCTACACGTAGTTTTTACTTTTTCGTAATAACGATAAAAAAAAGCCAAGGAATTAGGTAATATGTGTGTGCATTAATAATAGTAAGTCTCAAGCGTCATTCATCACTTGACCCTTACGTAATGTTACTGACTTTTTTTTTCCACCTGCCGGAAAACGTTTCGCTTCATGTCAGTCTTATATGCCTTGCATGCCAATAAGCAAATGAAGAAAAAAAAAACATTACAATGCACTTGCATATCTAGACGTTTGAGAGAGAAATGAAAAATTATTGATATCAATTGTATCTTATTGCATTAGAATGAAATATTATCCTTACGTATATGGAAAAAAAAAAAAATATTGATCTATGCAATAATGCAAATAAAGATTCATTTATATACACGATTTTATCTATAATGCAATATTTCAAAGGATTTTAAATAATTCATTTAAATTGTTTTTTTTTTTTTTTTTTTTTAATTTATTTCTTATTATTAATGAACAAATCAAATATTTCGACTTTTCTCGTATACTTGGAAGTCAATTAATGCACACGTGAAAATTTGCAACAATGACTTGGTCTTCGTCACAAAATCTCTATGTTTTCACGTGTATGTTAGCATATATATTTAGTACCACCGAGTTATTCATAGCTTGACCTTTGGAAGAAGAAAAAAAATACTTGACATCACATACAAAATAAAAAAGAAGAAGAAAAAGAAAAATATCAAATCGAGATAAAACAAAATTATAAATAGCTCTCGGTATAAAGTAAACCAATAAACCTTACACTCTCCATTTTTCTCTCTCTCTCTCTCTCTCTCTCTCCTCATCATTGGCCTTCAGATGATCACGAAATGTCGATTAGTGTGAATTCCGTGTACCAATTGCATTAAAAACATTATTCTTTAGATACAAAGATCTTTCTCAAGTAAAACTACGAGTAAAATTACAAAAAAAAAAAAAAAAAATATTCTACCACGCGCATTAGAATGACATGTGAACAGTAAGTGTTATTTCAAAACTCGTAGTATAAATATGTGTAGTACGAGAATATTCTCTTCATCTCGCGATTGCCCATCCCCCTTTCTTACCTTATACACTTTAACTCTACTCGTTGCAACGAAATTGATTAACCTACTAGCCGCGGTTCGAAATGTCTAAATGATTTATAACCTCTTCTTGTTGCTTTTTATTACTCGCCTTTTTTCTTTTTTTTTTTTTTTTATTGCTTTCAGTTTAATTACCATTGGAATTTCAAACTTAATTTCATCAGTTGAAGTTTATAAATAGAAGTTGGTATTCTTGATTATTATTATTTTTTTTTTATTTTTTAACTTTGTAAACGGATTACATAAGATTTTTGTATTATAGAAACATTAATTTATAGTTTTGATATCTTAATGTCAAGTAGCACTTTGTTGTTATTAGAATTTAATGCTCATCGAAATGTTGATGACAAAAATAGTTTTATAAATGACAAATCTATTTTTAGACTGTCTTATCAATTTATACGTTTATATCTAGAGCAAAAAATTGTTACTGATGAGTTTCAATTGATAAAAAAAATTGTTTGTCTTATCGTGCAAGTATCATATTTTCAACTTCAAATATAATCTCAATATGTGTCGATTTAAATCATATAAATTCCTTTGACTATACATACTTACCTATATGTATTTTCTTTCTCTTTTATCAAGATTACAAGTTATTATCTGTAATTTCTACATTTCTCGAAACAATTACCCAAAGCAATTCATTGATAAAATACCTTACCAAAGATTAAAAGAAAGGCTTACCTTTTACTTACATTTTCATACAATCTTAAAAAAATAATAAGTACATCTTTAAAATAATTGAGTTAACTATCTGATAGATTGTTTAAAACATTGTCCTAGAAGAAAAAAATAAATGTCTTTATCACTAAAATTGCATACAAAACTAAAAAACTAAATAATAATTTAGTTGCATGGCTTGATTAAAAATTCAATAAAGAATTTAGAAAAGAAAAAAAATTTTAAGAAAAAAAGACCAGGTCATTCGCAAAATGATTACCATAGAGTAAAACGAAGGAGAGCACCGATTTGGCCCGATTTCCGCACACGAGGCAAACTATATAATATACAGTGTCACGAGAGTCGGTAGTGTCAATGTTGGAGGTGGAGAGTATCTTTCTTTATTCGTGGAGCATAAATTTAATTGGTCACATATACACAGAAATAAATTTAATTTGGCACATATACACAGAAAGCATCGTATACTTGCAACGAGGATCGTAGTCTGTGTATGTATGTGTGTTCCGGTAAGAGTTATTGCGCACTCGTGGTGAGCGGTAGAGTTCGTTCTCGCGACTAACCGAGAGAGAGAGAGAGAGAGAGAGAGAGAGAGTAGCAACAATCTTAGGTATATAACAGCACAAACACATGCCCGGAATTTCGAGGCCTGGCCCCGAAGGTCCCCGATTTTCCCCTGCTCATTACAATCTGGCTGTACATACGTACACACTCTCTCTTGCCCAGATCCAGATCACGATCTCTAAACTATTTCAAGCCTTTCCTTGGCTTTTTCCGACGAGAGAGAGAGGCTACTGCTTGAATGCTACGCTTGTCAAAACAACCGAGTTTGTATGGCATATACGTACATAAATAAAAAAACAAAAAAAAAAAAACGAAAAACGAAAGGTAGTAGTATGTGTTGCTTTCGAAATGGATTTTTCATTGTAAAAATAATTTTATTTATTGACCACCCCTTGCAATTCTTGAGATTTTTATTTATACAGTATGAGTTTGATTTTTTTTATTTTAAAGCCAAGAAAAAAGATAATTTTATTATTTATAAAACATTTTTCGAAATTTGATTTTTCTTTGAATAAACACCTCTTATAAAAATCATAAGTAAATAACTGCATATACAAAAAATATAATCATCGTTATAATTTTACACGATAAAAGAAATTTGATGATAGTAGTTTTAATACAATTATTACGCAAAGTTACTATCAAGTCTACTTGCGTATAGTTTACATCTTTAAAGGACCTATACGCCGTATACTCTCCCTTAAACCACACGCGAACTCTCTTTCACGCTCATTGTATGGGTATGGTAGGATGGGTAGAAGGGGAGAAGGGGAATTTATCGTGAGCAGGCGCGGTTTTAAAGAGTAAAAAATTCTGGCGAAACGACGCCATAAATCGCGACAGGCCTTCTCTCTTCCTCTCTTTCTCGCGAAGATAAGAAAGAGATCCTTACACCCTCTCCTCCCATCCTCATTCTCCCTTTAAACTCTCATTCTCCTCTACCATTTTCTTCTTCTTCTGCTTTTTCTCGACTACTCCATCCTCCCACACCCGATATACTCAGAGTCTTTTTCGATGCCGCCTCCTCTTTTACCTCTTTCTTCCTCATCCCTTTACCTCTACCTCTACCTCTCTCTCTCTCTCTTCCTCTTGGAACGAAAAATATCCCACGGGTACAGCAGCAGAAGCAGCACCACCAGAAAAAGCAGTAATATATAGATAGAGAGACCAACACCGCACCACCGCGTGGATCCGCTTCTTGCATCATTATTTAAGCATTCAAGGATATATGTATACACACTGTGGCTCCTGCCTGGTACAGGCAATACGACGTTAACATAAGCCGGCCGGCTGGCCGGTCAACCATACTATATACAATCACATGCACTAACTGCCTTCGTTTATCGCGGCTATATTTAGATCCTGGCTCTCCTTCTCTCTATTGCCTGCGCTCACTCGCGTTAACCGCAAATTCTGCAAGTATATATAGGTATATAAGCGAGTGAGAGAAAGAGAGAGAAAGCTTGTTCTCCTTTTTCCTCCTTTCTTCTTACTTCTCTTACAGCATCTTTCTATTCTTTCTTTCTTTCTTTTTTTTTCTTTTTAACTCGGCCCTTCGGTCTTTTTCTTTTGAACTTGAAAATAAGAGCTAACTATCCTTCCATTTTTTTACAACTCTCACGCAAGAATTAGGATAAAAATAGATCCCAAAATAATGTGTAATATAGATGGACAGTGAAAAATTAACAGCTGTATTGTATCGTTAATTATTATATTTTATTATCCCTTTTATACAGTTTTATATTTAATTTAACAATATGCAATCATTTATACAAATTTTTCCAAATTCATAAATTTGTATCGTCTTAAAAAATGTAAAGAATCAAGTATAAAGTGTTTGCTTTGAACTTTATATTATTGCCACATATATTTTTTGCAACTCATATCTCATTTTAATATTTTAATTGCCAAAAAAACAAAATGATCAATCGATTTTTACGTGATCGGTATATATTTAATTTTATCATACTTATTATGGATCTGATTAGTTATATGGTAATGACGTAGCTATAGTAATGAAGATTAGCGTGTCTCAGATGTATTGACGTCACAGTGTTGAACTCACAATTTCTTTGGAAGCACATCAATAAATTATGTGCTAATTCAACAGAGCTTCTTCTTGTGACATGGTGATCATTTTTTATATGTGCAATGTATATAATACATTTGACACGATAATTTACTAAATGCAAAAAAAGTTTACTCTTGGATAATGTTATTATGATCGTGTTTATTTCAACAGATTTTTAAAATATTTGACTTGAAAATAAATAAATAAATAAATTAAGCGATGAGTATGAATGATATATATTAAAAATAAAATTTAATAATATATATTACCTTTACGTTGCAAGATTAAACGAGGAGGAGTATATTACAGCGAAGAGATGCCGCAAATTATTGAGCTATCAAAAACTTTTCCACGTCACTGAAAAATAAAAAAAAAAATAGAAACAAAACGGTTAAGAATAAAAGGATGAAAAGAGTAAAGAAATAAAAAGAAAAACTGTAGGTATAGCTAGCGTTAAAATAAAAAAATAGCGTTAAAAGAGCGCGATAAGCGAGAAAGGGCAATAAACAAACAGCAAGTAATAAATCATCGTTGGAAACTCTCTTGCATTTGGCACCAATATATAGCACTCAGGGTGTATATATTCATCCGGTATCTCGCGCTTATGGCAGCCGGTAATTTGCGAGCTCAGTATAAGCATTTATATATACTCTCCTGCACCGGTATATATATGTATGTATCCCAAGGACTCTCTTTACCTCAGAAATACGTGCCCTTCGGATGATTTTGTCGCGATAAAATGTGCTTAATATCGCAGGTGTGGTCATACTTTTATATGACTACTACCTTTCGCCAACGCCCTGATGGCCTTCAAATTTTTTTTCAAATTATGTTTTTTTTTCGTTGTTTATTACAAAAGTACATCGCCGGTAATGTCAATCTTATAAGTATGGGGATGATGATGATGTGAGTATAAAAATTTTCCATACTTTGGATAATTATATCAACAAGACATGTTCAATTTTTTTTATTTATTAATATACCTATAACTACTCTCAAAACTAACAAGAAATTAAAAATAAACAAAATTAAAAAAAGGTAGTATCTGTTTAAACTTAAGTAGTAGCCGGTAAGAACCGTTTTATGGTGCAATAGCCAAGTCATGTCCCTCCTCTTTAGAGCAAGACTCCAAGAACAGATTGAGCATATATAACAGCAGCACACAGAGAAAAGCATGTGTCAAACTCGTGTTCAAGCATCTCATCATCCAACACACATGCTAAAACGCGTAGTTTCGTTTTTTATGGCATATACAAAGAGCTGCGAGTGTATAAGAGCAGAGACCAAACGAACGTGTCGATTATCGCTGCAAGCACACACACACATACATACACTTCATTGGAAAAAGGGGGAGAATTTCTTTGTTGTCGGCTAAGAAGAAGAAAAAGAAGAAGAAGAAAAAGGGGGTGTTGGGTAAGGAAATATAAGTTGCGTCTTGCATTATTATCGTGCGTGTACGCAGACTTTTTTTTTTGTTTTTTTATTACCATCAATATTAAAGTGCACTGCCCTATGTTGTATATTATAATATATGCACTTTGAATCAGTGTTACCAGAAGAGAAGTGCACAGTTCACAAATAAACTAGCTTGGGCATTTATAATATACACGCACTACTAATATGTAAGTCTTTATCTCGATTATTCGATTTTTTTTTATATAGGTACCTACAAAATCGTAAGGTATAGGTACTCTTGTTCTATACGCACTGAACACAATGTCACAAGCTTACATTTATGTCACGTTGCAAGATCACAAAATTATCTCAAGCTCGCAGCACTGATAACTTGCATTAAAAAAAAAGTTATCATTGTAAAACCACATAAGAAATTTTCACGTGTAAGACAACGCGGATACGTTATAAATAAAAATAGTTGCGCTTAAAATAGACACACATTAAAATCAAGTCAAGATCACAGGAGAGTAGAGGGTGAATATATTAGAAACAAAAAATTAAAAAAATAAGCAAACTACCACAGCATATACTATGTTATAAACAGTATGTAAGCAGACTCCAGATCGGTGTGTATTTACTTCACTGCAAATCTCTTATCAAACAGGCATACCAAAGCGAAGGTCTGACCGATAGTCATGCATGGCTGGACAAAGAGCCGCTATATATATGTATGTACCAAAGCCAACCTTTCGCTGCTATATATTAGTTATCCACGCTGCAATACACGTGTCTACTTGTGCATGTTTCGTCAAATCTATAAGCATATATACGTATACGCATAGCTATGGGGATAAATAATATTTATAGACCGGATACACTATATAATATTCATGGTGTGTGTATATAAAACAGGACAAAAAATAATATTGACACTTGCAGTTATTAATTGCATTTAACCAGAGTATAGATAATGTATGTTTAACCGGTGTCTTGGTTCACGTATCTCTCTATGCCAAAAAAATCATCGGATGCGCAAATACGTATAGTGAGTGGGAAAATTTGATCTCAAACAAAGAAGATCTAAAAGCATATGTTTTTAATTTAATAAAGCCGTAAGGACACTCTATTGAGCATATTTCGGCTAGTAAGTGATCAATGGATTAATCTTCAGACGCCAGGGAATCGAACCCACGATCTATGAATTTCGAAACCAGCGTTCAGTCGACTAAGCCATTAGAACTCGATCAACAAGCATATGAAAATCTGCAAATTTTAATGATAAAATATTCTATGTCCATCTCGAAAAATATATTGATAAAAAAAATACAATACACCTTTATAAATGTGTATGAAGTTTGAGAGCTTTGTTTATCTAGGAATTGTAGCTCCATATGGTCTATTTGTAATTTAGAGGTTCATGACAATAATAAACTTTCCCTAACTTACTTGCCATATTAACTTTATCATTTACGTTTGATCATCTGCTAGATTATATCTATCTTATCGAAGTAAAATCAAAATTGATTTTACACAAATTTTAATCCCCTACGGAAGTTACAGATGATGGTCACATAGGTATGTTTATTAAGCTGCCAAGAATGTATTTTCGATTACAAACGATTCTATTTTCGTTTGATTCGCGCTAAATATAAACCTAACATTGCTTTTTGGCAAGGTTTAAAAGAGAGCTTTAATTATGTCTACAGTACAGGAGTGACTATATGCAGGCAGTTAATCAATATTTTTAGTATAATTTTTTTATGAATAATTTTACCTCGTATATAAAAATATTATCTTCATAATATTTCCGGGCTACTTAGCAGCTTTATTTTTATAAATATGTCATTTTTTGTTTCTTTTTGATCTTCTAAATTTTCATCATATCAAATTGATCCTCGTGTCTTGTTTTTTCAATTAATATTTCAATAGGTAACCAATTACTTCAATAAAATAATATTATTTCAATTAAACAATCGTTAAATAAATTAAACAACAACGAATTAGAAACAATAACCAGATAAATAGATCATAAAAAAAAAAAAAAAAATTATAAATTTAGGTTAACACTCAATGTTCTTTTTGGGGGGGCTATTCATAGCAACGTGCAAACGGAGCAACAGCTTTAGCACAAACACTCTATAAGCTAGAAAGACTCAATAGAGAATAACGTGCAATGTCAAAAACGTTTGTTTGCAATACCATAAAGGTAAACTCTACCTATACCAATCGTGTACATGTATATGTATATATATATACCGTAAGCTCAACAACCGCAATACTAACCTCGTTTCATTCGAACCAAAAATAAAAAGGGGGGCATGCATAGTTAGTTAAGATTGCAAGAGTGAAAAAGCTATCCACTATATAGATAAACTTTTCGCTTGTATAAGCAGGAAAGATCTTGTAAGGAAAATTAGCTGCTGCGCCAGACACACACACAGTTACTATAATATACAACTTTTACTTTATTTTGCATCCTATATTATACAAGCAAATACGAATTTATGTCGATTTATAAACATCGAATAACAAACGAGTTAAATAGACAGAGAGTAAAAAAAAATGTTGATAGAGTTATTTTTGTAGTACAGTCCCTAGCGTCATTATCTTAATGAAATCGATAAAGATAATCAAACGAAAAGTTGACTTGACCCATACAAGATAGTAAGAAAATATAAAGGGGTTGGATATATATACAATCTCTTGTACTCATGATACAGTGTCGATAAGAAAACCAGCTCATTCAAGTCCTTCATATATATTATTTTTTTATTTTTACACGCAAATTTAATTTACGAACACACAATTAAATCTACTTTCCAACTATTATACTTTAGTAAAAAAAAAAAACTTTTGCGCAAGCTCAACAACATAATCCATGTTTAAAAAAACTCTTAATAAACACATAATACATTTTATATATTCCAAAACTTAAATCTAAAGTATATAAATGATATTTGCAAAATTGCTAGCACATTTTTAAGCAAAAGCCTCAAGTTATATATACGTAGGTATAATACATTAAAGCTTGCGGGCTTTGAGGTAATACTTATATACAGGACCTAAAGCAAAGCGGTAAAACGCATATAATAATAAGAGACTAGCTTAACCTGCGGTAGTTAATAACGTATAGATAAAAGTATATTAATCGTTGAGCCATATTACTATAGCTAAGAATATATATATAAGAGACCATCACCTGTTATTATAAAAAAAGTTGGAGCACGTGAGAAATAACAAGGGGACAGTTAATCATCTCTCTCTTGGATATAAGTGCCTGGAGACTTGAAATAAGATGCTGTACAAAAGCTCCCGGTCACGTATATGTACAACACACTTGCGATTTTACCGATCACACGTCAACCATAACCATAGAATCCCTCAGGCTATCTCTTTTTACACCCCCTTTAGTCTCTTTAAACCTAGCATCTTCCTTAGCGACTATACTGCACCTCACTACATATAAATCATACAGGTGGTTTCATCCCCTACGGATAATCTTTCCTCTTTATTTTTCTATTTTTTTTTTTTACATGACGCGACGAAGAGTCTATACCGATCGTTTACCGATTTTTTTCATTTTCTACTTTTACAGCAGTTAACACACGCGGCTCTGATGTGTCTGTAATTACGCAACTTGCATTTTCCAACATACTATTTTAGCGACTACTTCGACCAACCACCACTTTAGAGCATCATCTTCTTTTTTTTTTTCTTTACACGTAACGAGTAGTTGGCAAGATTATTTTACTTCTGCAGCTCTCTCTTTCTCACCTTCTCTTTTTTTCTGTCTCTCTTGTATATATATATACTTACTGTTTGCTTTCGATTTCTATTCTCTGCGCGTAAGTCTGCAACTCGTTTTATGCATCACCTTCCGGACGCTATAAGTATATTAAGACTTATGTGTTGGTCTTCCTATATCCTTGAGCTTTAATTCGAATCGGATAAGACTATACACGTTAATTGTTTTTTTTTTTATGTTCTCTCTCAATGATTCTATTGCTGCTAATGCTAATAATATTCTATTGATTATTGTTTGTATATGTAAGTTTCATAGCACACTACACGAATTTATTTTTATTTTTTTTTTCTTTATGCAAAATTATTTCGTATCCACTTGGAAGAAACTGAAATTAAGCGTGCAATTTTAAATCGAGTATTAGCAAATTATAATATGGAGAAATACATATACACGTGCGAGAATATATATAGCTCGTTTGCTTAATGACTTATCGAGGTTAATATATATATTTTCAAATAAAAAAAAAAGTGTTGCATGTTAAAACTGTTTTGAAAATAGTTTATTACAAAAATATTTGCGAGTTAGATTGATGAGCCGCGATCAATGCTCGCTTCGCAATTTGGTAACTATATACATGTATGTGTATGTGTATTTGAAATTGCTTTTGAAATTCAGCCAAGAGTATTTACCATCGTAGAAACTTGCTGCAATGGTCTCGCATATACTCGCATTACTTGTCAGACTTTGCTCTCTCGTATTTATGTACAATCTAGTCGAAAATATAAGCCTACGGTTATTTCTTGGTTTATATATACTACTCCTCATAGGAATATTGTTTTCTTTTATTACAAGTTCAATATACTTTCATGGTTTTCAAATAAAATTTTATTGTTAAAATTAAATAATTTTTCTTTTTATTTTAGCAGTAAAATTGATTTTATTATTTTTAATAATTGTATGAGCAATTCCAAATTTTAAATGAACAATTATAGAAAAAAGATAATTATTTTTTACTATACTTAAAACAAAAGTTTTTTTATCTATAACTTTTACTTGAAAATTATCAGTTACAACAAAAATTCTACCAAGTTTTTTTTTTATTGCAATCACATTCAACCACACAAATCCCATAAAACAATTTTTAATAATCAAATCCAGTCGCGTCAAATCAATTAACCACATCCATTTTATCACCATACCAAATTCCCCTCATTCACATTTTTATACCTTCCCAATTATCATAAAAAATATTCTATCTATACATACCCACATAATATATTCATAATAGTCATGTACTTTTTGTATGACATCATATCATCACAGCTCGCAATCTAAAAAGCGCTCTTCTCAAAATACTCTATCACTCAAGCTCTTTACTATATACCTAATATCTCTCTGTCGCGTCTATTACACCTACCGTCGTAAATTCAAACCCACGTATATACATAATCTACAACACCTGCGCTTCTCTTTTTCTCTTCTCTCTTGATCCACACACCCACCATATCAACCCACCCTCTTCTTCCTCTCCTTCCCAGTAAAATCGTCAAACGCATATTATATAGAAGAACGTCCGGCTATGTATGTGTGACAACTTTTCCGTCTCTTGATGCCTCGACCAACTACTATGATACGCTCTCGGCATACTAAATAAGTATAGATATATAGAATGTATATATAT
>JAPYZE010006616.1:0-14958 GCA_030522805.1 Leptomastidea abnormis
GATCGTAAATCATCAGATGCTTGCACCTCATTAATTTGTCGTTAAACTTGATGATTAGCAGCATGCGAAAGCTGCTGTGTTTACCTGCGATACCTATACGTTTAAACATTATCATAAAGCATATTTTCAAAATTTCAGCCTTTTCAACTGTATTCTCAACAAAACATACAATTTTTCACAATTTATTTCAAAACTTGTCAAAACTTTCGGATCGAATAAGAAAAAATTTGAAAAACTCATGCTGCTTTGTTAACTTTGAATTGCACAAGGATGAGAGCGGTAATTTTAATTGCATTTTAAAGGGATAATTAGCGGCTGAAATCATAAGTTTACAACCGCAAACACCTACTACTCTATCTCTCGGTCACGACGCGCAGTAAATATTACGCTGTCGTGAAAATTGCAATCTATTTCGACAGAAAAATGAAAAACAAAAAGATATTACAAAAATTCACTACTCTTTCTTGCAGACAGAAGCATAAATAAGCTTCTTAAAAAAGAAAAGATACAATAAATAACGAGAGCAGCAACAGCATCAACAATGTGTCTAATCTTGTAATTTTGTGTTTTTTTTTCAGTCACACCTATTCGTCTTGCAATTAGTTCACCGACCGACTGTGCAAGCCGTACTTCAGGGACTGCTTCGTAAACGGCTATTACCTGCCGATGTCGGCGTCGCCAAAATCAAGAGGAATATGAACAGCACCCTTTCCAACAATGGAATCTCAACAGATAAGGATGGTCTAGAACAGACTTCGATGAAGGTATGGGTTAAAAATATTTTCTTTTTTATTTTTATATAGCCATTTTGACACTTTTATTGAGCGTATCAAGAAACAGATACCGGAAATCTACCTCACGACCAATGGATTTCAAAACTTGCTCTCATACAACTCTCTACTATTCCAAGCCCCAAATTTGAAAATTTTCTATTTTCAATTCAAAATTTTGCTTCTAAGGTCAATGAATGAATATAGCAATCGCATTAATGTTTGATGATCTTTTAATTGCTTATCTATTTCCAAAGTATATATTTATAAGCATGTAAAAATATTGTTTCAGGTATCGCTTAAATGTCCAATAACGTTCAAGCGAATCACACTACCGGCAAGAGGTCAAGATTGTAAGCACATACAGTGTTTCGATTTGGAATCTTATCTGCAACTGAATTGCGACCGAGGAACCTGGAGGTGTCCATGTTGCACGTAAGTCAATTTTATCATTTTTTATCAAATAAACAATTTTGAAACACTTGATAATAATAATAATAATGATGATGATGATGATGATGATGATGATGATGATGATGATGTTGACGATGAATCATTGATTGCAAAATGACCTTGTTTACATTTACGTATATGCGTAAAATCTGCCAAACGTAAGGTCAGAAGAAATATTTAAATATTGTTATTTCCTTGTAAATACAGCAAAAACGCACATCTGGAGGGTCTCGAGATTGACCAATACATCTGGGGTATCCTAAGCAACACCAGCTCGTCGGACGCGGAGGAAGTGACGATAGACGCGTCGGCCAACTGGAAGCCGAAAAAATCCGACGAGGAGGCAGATTGCAAATCCCGGCTGACGAAAGCCATGTCGCCTGGAAGCACGAATCTCCCGACTATGAACAGCTGGATGGACACGAATCAAGCAATGAGCCCGTACATGCCACCCGACATGACCAGCATCATCAGCGGCACGATGATGAACGGCAGTGCGGTCCAGCAGCAGCAGCAATCTCATCAGCAACAACAGTCACAGCAGCAGCAGCAGCAACAACAACAGCAGTCGCAACAACAACAGCAGCAGCAACAACAGAACTACGTTCACAGAAACCCCGGCACACCCCAGGGAGGCAATGCAGGCGTCAACCCCAACGTTCTGGGCAATGAGCTTGCAGCCATGAGCGGTCAACCCGGTCAGAATGAGTATGGCAGTGGCAACGCACTCCAGCATCTCAGCGATCACGCGAACTCGACGCTGGATCATCTCAACGCGATGGACAAGTCTCTTGGCGATCAGGTATGTGTGTGTGTGTGTGTGTGTGTGTCACTCGACAACTATTGCGATAGAGCAGAAAACGAGGACAAGGATTGCCATTTCGATCGTTTATTTTCGCTACGATAGCTCGCTCTATTTGTTGGCGATTCGAGCTACTCTATAAGTAGCTTCTTCTTTTTCTACTACTTCTTCGTTTCTCGCGACTTATACCCCCTCCTCCTCCTCCTCCTCCGATACATTTGCGCGTTATTCGAAATTTTATTTAAAAATCTTTTATTCTTGGTTCGGTGGTGTAATTGCGCAAAATTCGCGCTATTCCGTCTATTTTTAAATGTCAAAGTCGCGACAAATTTTTCAATGCACACATCTCGTAATGCAGCAAATTCAAATGAGAATATTAAACGTCACCCCGCCGCGCCACGAATTAGATAATAAAAAGTCTGCCAAAAAGTAAACTCAGAAGTTTGTGTGAGTGTGTGTGTGTGTGTCTCTATGTGAGTGCGCACAAGCTCGCCTATAACGTGCGTGCACCCACCTACTCTGCGCGCGTCGCAAGCCAAGCACATCAAACTGGGTTTATTTGAGTTTTCATCGGAATCGCACCAAGCCCTATACGAGAATAACTCGATATAATAATAGATACCAACGGGTAACGCGAACGAGTTAAAGAGAAAGAGAGAGAGGGGGGGGGGTAAGTAAAGTGATGAAGTAGCCGGAGTGTCGGCGATGAGCGGAGGCGGGCATAAGAGTGTAAAAGAGAGAGTAAGAGAGAAAAGAGAGAGAGAGAGTAAGAGGACCTTTTCTAAAATTGTTCATACCTATGTTGCAGATGCCCCACACGCCGCACACGCCACACACGCCGGGCAACGCAGGCGGAAATAGCGGCCCCCCGAGCGTCGCCGCCTCCTCCGTGGCGCAAGACACGAGCGGCGGCAACCTGAACACGTCGACGGGCAGCGGAGTGGGCAACCCCCCTACTGCTGCTGGCAATAACGGTGGCGGCGGCGGCGGCAACGGCCAGGGCAACCAATCCGTGCCCGACGCCTCGGACATCATCGGCACGGAGCTCAACTTTGACCCCTCGACCGTGATCGGCGACACCAACGTGGCCGGCCAAGACACCCTCAACGTAGGTCTACTTTATGAATTTTTTAGCGAGACAATGGACTTCTTTGAGACGGATCCGTATCAGTTAGAATCCGCGGCAAGCCAAAGCAAGCCCACTACTACTACCCTTAGGAAGAATAATAAGCGCAATAATAAGCTCGCACAGAGTGCCGATGGACGGCAGCAGGCAAAAGCTCGAAAGCCACGCAGAAATAAAGTGCTGCTTGGCGATTGAGCTTTTTATCTCGCCATACCACCACCACCACCACCACTCTGGCACCAAAGATCTACTCTGTGATATTAAATTAGATAAATAGATAGATAGATAGATAAATAATTTGATTTACCATATTATAGAGTTTAAACGCAGTAGACTCTGTTATCGAAGCTGTACAAAATACTTTATAGTTATATTTTACTACAAATTAAAAAGCGAAGAAAAAATTAATTTTTTTTTCCAAAGAGGCTGTTAAACAAATGATTTATTTTTAACTATATTCGATTAATTATATACAAGTCCATAGCCTAGGTTTAAACATATTTTTATTTTTGTATTAGAAATTAGTCTTTATGTAGTAGTACAAATGTTTATTTCGTAAGAATATGTTCAATATACACACATTCACACATATCCTAAATATATCAATAACATTTTTTTATTAAATCATTTTAAAACACATAATTTTGAAATTATATTATTAACATACCCTAAATGATTTTGCAAGCTCAGTGTTACATATGATAAAAAATAAGAAAAAAAAAGTTATATTTCCAATCAATATCACACATCGATTAACAAAAAAATAGAAAACAAAAGAAAGAAAGATTGAAGGGGCAAATGTATTAAGGATACGCTTTATATTGCAGCTCCTGCCGGATAACGTTGTTGATCCGATGGAGTTACTCTCGTACTTGGATCCGCCCGACCTGAACACGCCACCGAGCAGCGGGGCGAGCAGCGGTAATCCGCCGTCGAACGACGACTTTTTCAACTTCTTCGAGTAGACACTACTCGCACACGGACAAGGGCAAGCGGCCTCGAGCGTGAGATATCGAAAGAAAGAAAGAAAGAATAATCGCAAGCGAATTGCAAGTGATGCTGCGGGCACAACGACGCACTGTGGGGGAGGACGAGAATCAATGGGAGAGATCGATTAATTAATAGATATTGTATGCTCTCTCAGTGTCTCTACGGCATATGAGGTCACAGCGAGATGAACCGTCGCGCCGAATCGTTTTCGAATCAACCACATAGTTATATTCGTCCAAGCAGGGCGTCCAGACTCGTAAGTCACAAAAAGCAGCAGCAGCGAGAACAGAGTCACTCGAGAGTCTCAAATCATTTCCAAATGTTCCTAGCGCGTGGGCCGAGATGGCTCGACGTCGACGGCCAGCACACATGCACACTCACACGTACATACATACACACACACACACGCACATATAAACATATACAGATATATTATTAAAAGCGCGCACTTGACAAGCCTCGACAGTTAGCGGGCCTGTAAAAAAGTGCGCGCATTTTTCCTAATTCAGATTTCGGAGGCTTACCCCCCGAGGTATGATGCATATAGGAAAGGAGAGGCCGCGTCAAAGTTCGGCGGGCTTGGAATGAGCAATAAAGCCTACTCATTGGCGTTGATCAAGCCTACCGATTTAAGAAAGAGAGAAAGAATAAGCGAGTGAAAAATGAGTGAGCGATAGCGATGATGAATGATCCTAAGCTTAGATTATATACATATATATTATATTATAAAAGTCTAGAACGTAAGTTGAGCGCTTCAACGAAACTATACGTGAAGCTCGCGTCGCGTATTTAACGCGCAGGTGTCACGGGAGGTATTTGCGCTCGGCGAGCCGCCGACATGTATAACACTGTAAATCGCGAAATCAGATGAAAACAAAATTATCATTCAATTTATCATGCGACGAGTCTCGTGCATATACTTATATATATATCGAGAGACAAAGATCTCGGACAGACCGTCGGTCGACGGCCAACCAACCGCGAAAGCTCCCGAGACTCCTGCGCAAGGCGCGCGCGGATCCCTTCCAATCTCCCATAATCATCATCCTCCTCCTCCACCTCCTCATCCTCGACCTGCACTGGGTGAGACTTATAAGCTCGCGCAATATCGAACCGACTACACCCCTCCCTCCTTTCCGCAACCTGGACCCGACCCCGTCAAAAATGGTACAAAGCGATATTTAGTTCTAATTGCATTAAGATTAATAAGATTCCTACTCTGCGACGAAACGACGCGCGAAAAGAGGTGTGCTGTAAGTGTATGTGTGTATAAAAGAATAAGTGCAAGAAATGAGAATGAAAGAGAGAAAGAGAGAGAATGCGCAGCGCCGTACGTGTCTTAGACGAACAATAGTAGTCAGTGTCACTGCTTCTATAAATGCAAATTCTATATAAGCTGTGTCGGAGTTAGGCGACGAAGGTGGCGAAAATGGAATAGCGGAAACTAGGGTGCGCGACGGCACACCGCACACTCTTGAATTAACTTTATGTGCAGACACACACACACTTACACACGTACACTTACACATACACACTGACACATGCACACACTCGCACGCTGTATTTATAGTCGTACTGCGGCGGCATTGGTGGGAGCTTTCAAGGAACAACTCTCGGCCCCCCGAGCTTTCGTCTCTTATTCTCCCCCCTCCCCCTCACCTTACCTACCCAACCCCGCGTGAGATTTAGAAACTTTTGGATCTGCGTTTTTGGACGCGCATTACTATACCCAGCAGCGTAGTATGGATTTGACCGGATCAAATCATTATTATAACACTATAATTATTATTATTATTTTTTATGATATTTTGAATTGAAACATAAGATAATTTTTATTTTGACTATTTGACGACAAGTTGAAACATTATGTAAAGTTCTTGATTCATGCGTTTTGTTTGCTGTTGAAAATTTTTCGAATTGCCTTTATAGGTATGAATTGATATTGAAAATGACTTATTGATTAGCAAATCAATGATTCATGAAAGCAATATTAAATTGAGAAGAAAAAAAATAGAGAAGCCTGGAAAACGCTGGACGTTTTTTAATTCTCTCTCGAGTTTATCCACAAATAAATTTAGCATTAATAAATATAAAAATACGGATATATGTATTTAGTAATTGGTCGAGCATTTATGAAAAAAAAATGAAAGCGAGAAGACATAGAAAAATAAATTTTGCGCGACTTCAAAAGTTTCTTTACTCACGCAATTTTTGCTCGCCGAAAATTAAATATAAGAGAGATAGATCGTACGTTTGAAAGATCCTTGAAAGCTCGAGAGCGACGTATACATACAAGCTGTTTTGTGCATAAGTTTATTAACGGCCATAACAAGCAAAACATATAACACACACCAAAAAAAAAAGGAAGTAATAAACAAAACTATTAGATAGAAGAAAAAGAAGAAAAAACGGAGGAAAGAGGGGATGAAGAGGGAAGAGGTAGGGACGATCAGGAAAGATATAATAGCCACGTGCATGCGTCGCGGCATATCTCGGTGCGACTGCAATTATGTAAGCCAAATTAAAACGAAGAACGCGCGTGTATTTCCGATTTTCGTCGAGCCAGTCGCAGGCGTAATATAAATGTAAAGATCAGCACAAGTCTACGTACGTTTACGTACAGATTCATATTTATGTGCGAACGTAAAAAAGCCGTCGCCACCGCCGCAGTTCAAGCTAAAGAATATTGTTACGCCACGCGGAGGTGTAGGAAGAATAACGTATGTGAAATATCGTCTCGCGCGAGCGTAAAACACTGCCACTGTGTGTCATCGTGAAAGTCGATTAACAGTGTTATTATCTTTATTAAAAAAAAAAAATAATAATAATAACAATAATAATAATAATAATATAAAATATAAATAATACTAATAGTAATAATAATTCACAAGGGAAATGCATAACAAAATACAACACATGCGCTCACACTTGCCTCATGTGACTATATAGGTACCATATACACTCGGACATTCGTGCATACAAGCGCACACTTTATACATACAACCTCACACACACACACACACACCACATTGACACACGAAAACGTAAGCCTGCTTAGCCTAGTTAGATGTGCAGGTCATTAAAGATTAAAGAGAAATATATATATAAAAAAACAAGTAATTAAACTCTAATTTATAAATAAAAAAATTTAAAGTGGAAGGTCAGAAAAAAAAGTCTTCACACAATTTAATGAAGCTGATTAAGGGCAGACGTAACTTGTAAGTTAGATGATCATTTTACACTCTCCGAAACTGCGAAGCGTCAAAGAAACGCGTAACGATGAGTAAAATCGACGAAGGAAAGCCCAAATCCGGGCATCTTAAAAATTCAAAACGATGCGCGACGAATATTGTGACAGTATCTCATTACTTCCTTTTTTCTTTTTTTTTTTTCCTTATTTAATGATAACCAAAAAGAAAAAAGAAAGAAAAAAACTCCAAACTACTCGTCCTGGCGCGTTTCTCTCGGACCTTCGCTCGGAGATTCTTAAACACGACCTATATGCAAATTTTATAAAAGAAATTGTGTGTAAATAAACAAAAAAGAAGCAAAATAAAATTATATACGTGATATAATGTCATATAAAATGCGAGAGCGCGAGAAAGAGAGTAAAATAAATAGGCGGAAGTATTGTACGTGTAGATGTAACCGTTGTGACTCGAACGGAGAATCTGATGAAAAAAAAAACAGAAGAAAATTAATTTACTGGATGATTGCAGTAATGCCTCTGCTAAGTTTCTATTGGCGCATAATAGAACGCAGAAATAACGTAAACGACGTTACTTTAGTAACGTGTATATCTAGTTTAAGGAAAACAAAAAAGTATTGTAAATATTAATTATTTGTACATATGAAGAATTACATAAATAATATTAAAAAAGTGTCAGCTATAAGTTTATCGATGAGAAAATGAAATTAGTATTACTGTCCTCATTAAAAATTTTATTTTCGTTTTCTTTTTTCTTACTAAACGTATATATTCATATACACACATATAATATATATATATATATATATATACAAGACAGAAAATTTTTGCGCAACTACAATTTTTTTCATAGACTGTCCTTTTAAATAAATTTAAAATCTATCTATTTATTTGACTCTGTACAGTCACGATTGTTTACGGCATTGATTCGTATATAATTTATTAAGATTAATCAATTCAGGGACGTTTACGAAAAATAAAACCAAATCCTAAATAAAGTACGTTAGTAAATTATCCCACACAAACACACAAACTCGCAGTAAATTATAGAAATGAATTTAATCTATAAATAAACCCTTAAACTGTATTCGTAATGTAGTTATTTTCATGAACTCATTAATAAGATACCGACGCATGAAAAATCCTTTTAATACGAAATGTCAATGAGCGTTCGATATCGAATATATTATAAACATATAAGTATTACCACTCGGTCGCTCAATGACGTTTGACACATCCTCTTTTATACGACGTTTTTCGTAAAAGTTTCTTTTATATTCGATTTGTACGATAAATTAAACCATGTTTTAAGTTCCCTTTACTTTTAATCGTATATTTTACTTTTGTTTTAGTCCTTTAAAGAAATGTATAAATGTAAAAAATATTTTTATTTTGTATTATATTAAAATAATTGAGTTATCTAGATTAATCGAATTTTTGCTCATTTTCTTTAAGACATTTTGTTGAAATTTTACCTCGTCCAAAATGAATTTATTCAGTGCCAAGAAAAATTTATCTCGATTTCCATTGGATTCACCAAGATCGAATGAAAGTATTCATATTATTTTATTACTTTAATCAAAATCATCTATGTATTATACCTATTTCACTGTTATTAAAATATTTAAATATAATAATATAAACACTTGCTTTATTATTTTCATTCCTAGTTTTATCTTAAATCTCAATTTTCCATTTTTTAATTTTAATTCACCCATATTTACAAATTAAAAATTTTCTTTAAACTTTTTTTCACTCGCGTGTGCATGCCTCATCGACGTTTATTTTATTTTTTTCAAATTATATTTATTAAAAATTAATCGTTTATGAATTATAAAAAGCAATATTTGAGTTGATTAATAAATTTTTTTTATATTTGTTTAATAAATACTCTAATTGATTAAAATCACAATTTTTTATAAATTTACTTTAACGACATTATTAATATTATTTCACCGAATAAAAAAGTTTTTTTAAAGCAGCTAAGTTATCCTATTTAAAAAAAAAAAAAATTACAAATGTTTTCAAATTATAAATGTTTTAAATAAATTTATAAGAATATCTTAATACTTTTAATAACAATCAAGTTAAAATGAAAAAAAAATAATCGAAATAACATGTAAAAATAGATACAGGCACAATTTTTCGATACTAGTGCGAGAAAAGAGATTGTTGCCTCGTGTGACGTTTCCGCCCGAATGAAGCGAGGGGGAAATGTTTACACCAGTCAAGAATCTATTTCTCGTGCGAGTATCAAACAATATTTTTTAATACGACGCGCGTGAAGCTTGGTTTTACATAAGTATTTTTTGCTGAAAATGCGTAATATTGAGTTTTCACACGGAGTATCAAAACAATGTTTATACATTCTAATTACGTTAAAACTATCATTATTTTTGTTACTTTTACTTGTTTATAATAGAAATAAAAATATCCAGCAAAACTGATACTACCTCAAATTTATATGCATTTCATTTGATTACTAACAAAAATTTAAAATTTGAATTAAATTATTAATTTTTCCTTGTGTAATTATTGAGTTCACATACAATCCCATTATAGATTCACACCTATTCAAATAGTTTTTTAAAATTTTCTACTTTACCTTACTGTGATAATAAAACAAAGCGCTAGTCGATAAGATTAATTTTGGAGTTTTTTGTTTATCATAACCTAAAATTAAGTTACAGGGGTTGTATGTTTTCGCTATCTTTAATCTTCAATTTGTAAATAATAAATGTTTTTCTATTACCACTTAGTGAAAAATATAAGTTGCACGTATTGTAAAAGCCAAAGAATATCAACTATAAAAAAAAGATGTTTGGGAAGGAGGCAATAAAATTAATTAACGAGTTGGAACAAACTCAAGAAATTAAACCATTTAATGTAAGCTTTTTATTTTTTGTAACTAATTTTAATAAAAATATTAAACATCGCATAAAATAATTTTCTTTAACTCAGGAAGCAATATTTAGACAAGTTTTAGAAGAAATTCAGTCCTTATTTGATGAAAATTCAAAAGATGTGTAAGTTTTTATTAGTATAAATATTAAATAATCTATGAAATCTAACAATAAATAATAAATTATTTAGGAATCAAATTACTGAAACAAGTCCAGAAGGATCCAGAAACACATTGTTGGTGAGACATTACGCTATGACTAGAAATAAACGTTGCCTGTTAGCATATCTTTACCACAGAATGAGAAGGTTAAGGCAAGTTAGATGGGAATTAGGCAGTATCTTACCTCCCGAAATAAGTGCTAATTTAATCAATCCAGAAATTCAGTGGTTTCAAGCTTACAATAAGTCCCTTGCAACATATATGAAATCAATTGGAGAAGAAGGCTTGAATATAGTCAATGATGTTCAGCCACCAAAATCATTGTATATAGAAGTATGTCATAAAAATGTCAGAAAAATATTTCAATATTTTGAAATAATCAACATAATTAATTTTTTATTTCAATTACAGGTCCGATGCTTACAAGATTACGGAAAGTTTGAACTTGATGATGGACAAGTTGTTAATTTAAAACAAAATACATGTCACTTATTACCAAGAGCAGAAAGTGAAGCATTGATTAGACAAGGGATTTTAGAACACATTGGCACATGAAAATAGATTTTAAAAATTAAATTAAATTTATAGATTTGTAAAAACTATTTTTGTATAAAGTTGAACATTTTTTAGGTATATTTTATTAATTTGTTTCACTTGTTTTATATTACTGGCTTTTTAAATTATAATTTATGAATTCATAAGATATAAGAAATTTAAAAGATGATTTATAACTTTATTTAAAGTTTTTATAAGATTTTTTTCAAAAGAACAGTGCTATCAAGAGTCGGTACAGATTTTATAGACATTACTTCAATGTAACTATTAATGTACAGTCACAATTTTTAATTACGACATCAAATTTTATAAATTTTAATAAGATAAAGAATAATTTCAAATAGTAACCACTAAATTTTTCAGATTTCTAATAAGATTAGTCATTTGATTGAAAATCTTAATTCTAAATAACTGTCAAGTACTCATTATTCTAGTGCTAATGGGGGAAGTAATTATGCAGCTTGCAATAATCTTAGTCGAGAATTTCTAAAGTTCACAAGTTATATCAACTAGATAAATCATCAAATTACGCTAATGTTTACTCGTTATTACAATAAACAAATTTTATACTTAAAAACTATGACATAAGTAAACATAATTAAAATGATCAGTAATAAGCCATTTATTCAAATTTTTGGTTACTTAAATACATTTACCTTTTACTGATGAATAACCAATACAAAGAATTTGCGATGACGGGCACAAAACAGAGTTGATCTGCTGTCCAAAATGAAAAAAAGAAAGAGATTGATCTATTGTTTGCTAACGGCGGTGTAATCTCTTTTCATCTCGATGCTGCTTTTCAACTCCTCAAACATTTTTCAGGAACATTAGCTAGACACTAGTTCATCTTACAAGCTCACACCGTGCAAACTTAACTTACCCGACTTACCCCGACGCGATATTCAGTGCAACATCATCGTCACGAGCACGGCCTTCGTAATGTCCTCGAGATACATATTATATGCGCGACAACTCACCATGTGGGAAAAAGTAACGTTGCGAAAAAAAGACTCGCGGGGGAAAAAAAACCCAATTTGATGATGAAGCGTGCCTGCCCGGCACACATATATAACATACAAGCTGCCTCCACTCATTCCACATCTCTCTTTTGCTTGAATATTTTCGCGCGCGCACGTGCATGATAATACATGCTTCTTATTATACCTATACTATACACTCGAACACCGCGACCGTTGAGTTGACAGAAAGTTTGGTTTAGTGCGGAACTGCGCGGAAGGTGAAAAGAGGGGGTAGAGCGTCCGTCCCGATTCGCGGAATAGAAAGTTCGACGGCAGCGCGCGAGAGCGTCAGTCGTGAGCGAGCCGCTCAACTAGTAGGATAGTAGTAGTTCTTTGATTCAACTGTTCTTTGAGTTGCTTATTGCTAGTTTGCAATAAAGGAATGAGACTTGTCGTAGTGCGCGAATACAGTGACCGAGAATTTAAGCTGCAGGTTCAAGACGTGACCTGGGAATTAACGATCGGTTTAATTCTTATTCGAGGTAGCGAGAAAATCGGGAAGTGTCGCTTTTACACCGAGACTGAGCATAGATTTTTCGTCAAAAAGCTCTAGCATACCTGATCTTCTTTTACTTGTTGTCAACACTGTGCAGTTATTTGCATTATCTCGATTACCGTAGTTAATTTTGTTATTGTTCAAAAAATCGAGCAGATTTTATGAAGATTAAAGTAGATACCAAAATGTGGAAGCAACAATCGAATTTATTAAAAAAGTTTACAGAGCTGTCTGAAAATCTTCACTTGGAAACCACAACTGGAGATTCTGGCTTCATTTCTAGTGACTACATCTGCAGCTCTGAGTTTTCCTCCAGCTCCTTATCAGGAGATATTCAATCATCTTTTGTTGACTCACATAAGGCAATGGATAGTAGCTGCACTGACTCTGTTCTCAGCGAATGTTTTGATCAATTGTCATTGAAACATACACATTTGAATCAGCCTGTTTCCAGTAAAAAAATTTCGGAATCTAAAATAAAATCTGAATGTATTAATGGTGACTCTGTAATAGCTTATTTTGAAAAAGTTGAAAGTTATCAAGCAACTTGGAGGTTTTATTTTACACAAAATGATGATGGTGATACGTAAGTATTGAGATTTTTTTTTAATTTATATAGTTATGGAAATATTTTATTTTTATAATAAATTTAATGGTTTCTATTATTAAATGTAAATTATTAAAAATTTACTGTTTAATATTAATTTTTTGAATGGATTGTAAAACATGTGTGGAAGACAAAGAATTATGTGGGAAAAACCCAAAGATAAAAGAATGAGGAAAGCACTTAAAATAAAGTAAATTCAATCACATTTAAAAAATAATAAATGTTTAAGTATTTTTACACTGCAAATATATTATGTCCTTAAAAAAATTATAATTTACACATACAAAATCTTTATAAATACAAATAAAAATTGAAAATTGAAACACTATTGCAAAATATATAAAAATCATTAAATTATTATTTCAATACTTTGATTAGAAAAAAAATAAACTAAGATTTATTTATGTTTTAATTCTAACTTATGATTTCAGATTATTACATGCAGCAGTAATTCACGGCTATTTTAAAGCTTTTGTAACTATAATAAAAGATATACCAGATCCTTGTCTTTTAGACATCTTAAACGATGATTGTCAAACAGCTCTACATCTTGCAGTAATTACAAATCAACCAAAATTTGTAAGAAGACTTGTTCTTGCTGGTGCTGATCTTTCAGTAAGAAATGCTCAAGGCAATACTGCTCTTCATTTAGCTTGTAACTTTGGTAATATGGATTGTGCCCAAGCTTTGACAAAACCAGTTGAAATGGAAGAGCAGGATCTATTGCGGTCAAACAGAAAACCTACCATACCTCAAAATTTAGAACAACAGAACTATCTTGGTAAGTAAAAAATATCTTATTAAAAATTGGCTATGATTATCATTATAAAAAAAATTGCAAATATTTCCTGATAAATACTGATGAATAGTTTTTTTAAACAAAAAATTTGATAATTCAAAGCTTTATCAATGTAATACATAAATTTAATTTATTTAATAATTTAATTAATAATTATTTTAAAGAATTTTATAAACTTGATTAAGTTTAAAGACGACGAAAAAGAACAAACGACAATTTATTTTTCGGTATTCCCGTTTACTCTCACATGTCTAGAAATAGTCACAAGTGAAATCGAAGTTCGGGTAATTCCGAGCATAAACTTGCCTATATAGAGCGCCGGCGGCTCGACCTACTAATCGTTTCGTAAAAAAAATCCGAGACAGCCAATTGTTGTCGATCGTAATAATTTTATTAAAATTCTTGCTCGAAAATGAAAAGCCCAAGTGCTAATTTTATATGCCCTTGACTTATCAACATATTTTGAAATTCGTCTAGACAAAAAAAGTAATCAAAAAAATAATTGAAAGTATCACTTGTACAAATGTCCAAATCTTTTCTTGACAGTCCATTAATATTTCGTTGGGTACAAACCATTGTTCTCTGCCTCTATACATTTATATAATTATCGGTTAAAATAAAGGCAAAAAATCATTAGCATAATAAGCTTTTTCTCAGTCAAGTGTGCGTTCTTTCTTTATCGTCTCTAGCGGCGATAAGCTTTCCCGGCTTTTATCGCTACATATTTATATATGCGAGCGTCATTAAAAGCGCGCAAAATCATATGTACATATATGTGTATACGTAAGTGGCTTCTACCGGCGGCAAAATAAAACCACATTTCTATATAAAAAATTCTCGTTTCGCCGGAGGATCTCCTCTCTATTCGAAGCGATAAGAATAAAGTAGATATTGGCCGTTGTTTTGAGGTCAATGGTCGTGTAACTGACTTTGATAAATTGCGCCGTCCAAGGCTCTCTCGGGTCTAATGGGATTGTTACTCAACCGCTAGCGCCTCCCATCTGGCCGCGTGGCCAAACAGCGAACTAGAGGAGAGTAATGTTATTTACGTGCTTTTAGATGGGAG
>JAPYZE010006627.1:0-11924 GCA_030522805.1 Leptomastidea abnormis
TCTCGTCTTCGTCTTCGTCGTCATAATAGTCGCTGTATAACCACCAAACCTTTTTCATTTTCACGTGTCGTTATACCCAATGGTGTATATATATATACATATACATATATTAAAATACATACATATATAATTATAAAATAGCGCGGGTGGGTATATATAATATGTATATGTGCGCCTTTCTCTTATATAAACTGACAGACAGATACAAATAACACATACATATACGTATATATATAAAAGGCGAGATCTTCCAGGGTGCGTGACCAGGGTTTGTTAAATATAGTATATAATAAATGCATTGCCAAAAAAAAAAAAATTACATTATATTATGTGTATATTTACAAATAATAGCCTGTGTATATATGTGCGAGAGAGCAATATACAAGAGTATACGTGCGTGCATATATAATATAGGTATGTGTCATTCAAATAAGAGGTAAGAAAAAATAAATGGCACATGGCTCTAATTTGACTTGCTGCGAGAGAGAATAAATAGCTTAAGTCACTCGTAAATTTTTTAAAACATCGACTGGACAATCGGCGCCTTTTCTTTCTCTACGATGATGATGATGTTGATTTTCTATAATCGAACTGCGGGAAGGGAATAGATAAGAGGTAAGAGTTGTATACGAAATCGTAAATTTAACTATTAAAAATAAAGACGCGTGAAAAAATCACGCAAATCCACCACCCCTGAGTGTTCTTGTAAACTATAGTTAATGCCTATCCATCCAAACATTGAACTATTACACAATATACCTTTTAAAGTCCTTTGATATTTCCAAAAAAAGCATTGTTCCAAATTTCGGCTCGACAATTCAATGTAATAGCAGCGCGAATATAAGATATATAAGTATGAGGCTCTATATATGTATGTATGTATGTACACGTACACACAATCTTAGCGGGTTTATTAATGTAAAATGTGTAAAAATTATGATAAAAGACATTATTTAGAAGTTAATAAAAAAAAAAATTAATAAATAATGTAAAGGTGCCGATGACCGTCGATGCTAAAGCTTGTTCGTTCAAAATTTCGTTGGTCTCTTTAATGGATTTTGGAACTTGGATCAATTACTACGTAAATCTGTTGTAGCTTTCTGCGTGAAGAAAATTTTTTTTAAAAGATCTTTATGAGATATGTATTTTAATTATGGAATTGTTTGGTATTTTAAAAGACTTAATTTAAGAACAAATGATGTGTTATATTTTTAGATTATTGTAGATTTTGAATTTAAGAAAAATTAATTTTATTTTATTTCTAAGATTTTTTTTTTTCAAAGTTAACGTTTTTTAAAAAAATTTTTAATTTAATTATAAAAAAATACATGACATAATATTAAATTTTAATTTTATTAAATTCAATTATATGCATAAAATTGTATGATAGTTTTAAAATTGTTTAACTTTACTAATTGTAAAAAAAATTATACCTATTATAATACATGTTTTTTTTTTCAATTTGTGTAAAATATATTTTTTAAATTTATTAATTTTGATAATATTTGTATTACATTAAAGTGTGTTATTTCTTGATGAATTACAAAAATTATATATAACGATGAATTTTATTTTTTATTTTTAATTTATCTCTGCTTTTTTATTTGTAAGTTTTACTTTCTGTTAACTTCTTTTACTTATATTCGAGTTTTTTTTCAATTTCTTTTTTTTTTTGCTTTATTCTACTTTTAATTATGATATTAAATACTTATTCACCATAAAAAATATTAATAAAGAATTAGATAATAATTTTAAAATCAAAATTGTAAAAACAATGAACAAAGGAGAATCAAATAATCGAAATTATAACAATGATGCAAATAAAAAATTGTATTATTTTTATAAAAATTACATTTTTTTATAAAGCGAAGTGAAGGAAGTAAATCATTCAAGGGAATAGTGCCAGTTTTGCCCGAGTTGCATACGCTTTTTTTCGACCAGTAAATAAAAACTTTGTAACACTAAAAATTTTTCAAAAAAATTACAAAAAAAAATTTTTCTTTTAATTTCTTAATTATAAAATATTAGTCACTGAAATAGTTTTATCTTTTCCAAAGATCCATCTTTTCTATTAAAATAATTAATAAGAAAAATTATTAGGAAAAATAAAAATAAAACAGGGCGTAATAAGTCATTTTGGTCCCTGTGTTTAAGTCAATAATAAGGCCATTATTTACCGGTCAATAAAAAAAAATTGTATAATTTAAGTGTTTTTTTCAAATACTATTTTAACTATTTTTTGTTTTTCTTTTTTTTTGCCATTTTTACCAAACTTTTAAGTGCTCAGTATTATTATCTTTTTTAAGTGTCTCTTTTAATTATTTTAGTTGCATAAGATTTCTGGTATCCCAGCGTTGCTCAATATCGGCAGTTAGGATTTGTAATCCACACCACAAATTTGATACTGGCTTTTACATTTCGATGATCAAGCCCTAAAATAAGAGTCCAGTAAGAAATCAAAAATACTTAAAGAATATTCGAATTGTGCCATTAATAAAATACACATTGTAAAGATCTTAAGTTCAAAAAAATTTTTTTTTTCACACATAACAAAAATTGCTCTGGATATGAACGACGCGCATTTAAGTATCAACGAAATTTTGAACGTAAAGCTTGTAACAGAAAATGATCAAAAAATAAATCGCTATCAAGAAATACCCACCCAAAAAAAGCGCATAACTTCCAATAGATAAAAAATAAAAATAAAAAACCAGATCTCGCTGATAAATAAAGTTGTAAGATTCGAATGATTGCCAAGTACTTGTAAAATAATGAATAGTATTGCACAGAGACACACACACACAGAGTCTCATAATGGATTTCATAAATACATAAATACACGCACATACACACTTACATAAAAAACACATTCATATAAATACGCGTGCGCACGCGATAATTCATCTAAGGCGTCTCGAAAGCATACATACACATAATACTAATATTATTAAGTTAGAGTTGATAGGTATAAATGAAATGAAAAAAGAGAAAGATAAAAAGAAAAAAAAATAAAGATAAGCCGTTGGGAAAAGTTGGCGCACACGTGTATAATTGATACTCGATATTTAAGTTTATGTTATGGATGATCGTTAAAAAATGTTGTGCATCACGGAAGGGCTGCAAAAAATGTCATAATGTAGCGTCGAAAAACAAAAAAAAAAATATATATATTTTTAAGTCTGATGATTGCGTGAGAGATAAAGAAAAAAACAGAGAACAAAATAAAAAAAAGGAAGAAAGAAAAAAATAGAGAGTGTGAGTGAGCGGCGTTTCAAGATATATAGAAAATGTATGTAGGAATCGTTGTAAAAGCTCGATGTTCGTTTTGTTTTTAGCTGCCGATGAATATATATATATAAAGTATACATGAGAGTTTTTTTGCCAAGTGAGCAAAGGCGACGTTTTAAGAAAGTAAATTTAAAAAGAAATAAAAAAAAAAATCAAGAAAAAAAATATCTATAGCTAATTAATTAATGTAATGATATGATGTTGATGCATAAAATGTTGAATCTGTTGATTTTTTTAATGATATGGATGTTATTATATTTATATTATATACTATAAAAGAAACCTTGAGTTTTATTAAATATTATGTAAATGTATGAGTTTGCCTTTTTATTTGTACAATCGAAAAGCACCGGTAAACACAAAAATCTAAGAATTTTTTTGTTTCCAACATACAATAGACGTTAAATTGTATATTTTTATGAAATACTAACGAGAAAAAAAAACGGACACACTCGCATACATAATTTTAAACGTTCATCAACTACAAATGAAAATAGTAAATAAATAAACTAAAATAAAATTAAAAAAAAATTCCGTGTACTGTATTACGTTTAATTAATCCGCAAAATTTCATAGCCAAAGATCATCATAACTTTGTCAAGCAAAAAAAAAAAAAAAAAAAATTAAAACAAAAAAAAAAAAAAACCTACAACCACCAAAAATTTACCTACACAATTCTATGATCCAATCAATGAAAAAAAAAGGTTAATTCTTATACGATATCGATAGAACGAGCGGCAATATCTCCGTTATCATCATCCAAGTGTCCTCTCTAACATCTTACACCCAGCTCAGATGTTACCATCTGCGTGCGATCGAGTATAAAGAGACAGAGACTTCAACGTACACACGCACACATATAAAATATCGAGAAGTAATAGTATCAGCCACTCGTGTGTGCTAGAGGCATGAGCAACAGACGGTATAAAATTAATCGGGACGGAACATATATTCCCTCTTTTTTTAGAAAAGAAGAGCTTCAATATTTTTTTTCGCTTTCCTGACTTCTAATACGAGAAGAGAGTCGATCGTTCAATAAGCCGCATATCACTTGTTATTTTCCGAATCGCTGGGTGGAAGAAGTCGATTGGACATATATATACATATATACACACATGTTTCACGTCACCTTTTCTATACCGGATTGTTTTCACTCTACGGGAGAGAATTTTTATTTAACAAGGAAATACAAAGCTCTATTTTACTTTCTTGATTCATCAACGTTATATATATACGAATGTGGTATAATAAAACCGAACGAGTTATCGCGGTTTGAGTTTTGATTTAAAATCGAAATGATTCTTTTTTTTTTTAACTGCGTGATATGGAAGTGGCACGGCAGACGAGACTAAGTTTTATTGTATATGCGGCTTTATATGTGTATGTGACTACATTAAATGGCAATCGGATTGATTGGTTATATTTAAGTCGAGATTTAATCGAGACTTTTTGTTCGTGGATAGTATAGTCATTGGTTTTCAAGTTTTTTTTTGACATGTATGGTTGCTGTTATATTAAATATTTGGCGCGTATGATGATTATACATAGATAATTTAATTGAGAGTGTGTTCAAAGTCTGTTGGTGTAGATGGTAACTCATAATTTTACGTAGTATGTAACTTTTTTTTTTTTTTATTCAATATATAGCAAACGATTTTGATTTTAAACGTAAGCCTTTGTATGTTTGTATTGTTTGAAGAGCAATTTTTTTTTCTATTTTTATTATGATTTCATTTTATTGCGTTACTTTTAACAGCAAATTTCATCTATTCCTTTTTTTTTTTTAATTAATCCAAAATGACAAGATATGTAATTGTGTAAATATATATATTGTATGTAAATACCAAGTATGTACGAGTTATTTTGAATTAGATATTACAAAAAAAAAAACATGTACAATTATCCTTAATTTGAATAAATAAATAAATATATATATAATTTTACTTATAAAATTTTTAGTTCCTTTTTTTCTTTTCTCTATTTATGTATATCATTTTGCATTATTCTATTTGTAAAATAAACAAAATTACTTAAGAATCTCATAAATGTTGTAAATAAACGTCGATTCAAAATTATAATCTGATTAAACATGAAAATTATATTATGATAAATCATTAAAAGTGTATTATTAAAAATTTTAAAAATTAAATGTCTTGTTTGTTATTTCAATTTATCGTTTCATCACCCAAAAACTTATGAAACTGCAAGCATAAGAACATCTTAAAATTATTTATAAATATCGCGTAACAATTTAAGCTTGAGATAATTTCAAATTTATTTTTTGTCTAAAAAAAAAAATACTAATCTTATTTAAATCAATATTTGAAAATCATACAACGAAAATATAGGTCAGTACAAAATTACACAAAATTTTTATCAGAAAAATATTTTGCTGAAAAAAGGGAACCTAGTTTGGTCTTAAAAACGAATTGCAAAAATAACGTAATAAACGTAGTCGGTCGATGCAGCGAAAAAAGAAAATTACAGGAAAACATATTGATAGCGAATAAAGCGTTGAAAAGTAAAAAAAAGGTCACGACAAACGGATTACGTTTTAGGTACACCTGGTATAGTGTGTTTTCTCTCGGTATTGCTACTACAGGTGATAGAAGTATCAAAAAGCTTGAGAAAAATGCATTGCATTTCTTCCATAAAAGGATTGGTGTACTTGTTTTTAAGTGGAAACACCACGAGTGAGGTCAGACGCAAGAATTCTTTTCGTCGACTCTCTGATGCTGAGCGCGTACCTATCGACATTTTCAATTGTCTATATAGGATTGACTCTCTATTTCACAGATGCTTTTTCTTATTGTTCCTTATGTCACTGATTTTTTTATTCGTTGTTTCTGAAGTCTTTATTTTCCTTATTAACTTTATATAATCAAGCTAAATTGTTTTTACAAACGAAAATTTTTTTCAAATTATAAATATGTAGTTGAATGAAAATATTTTTATAAGAAAAAAAATTTTTTTGTATATTATTTTATATGTAATATTATCAAGTTTACGATAAGTGATACGTAATAAAAATCTTAAATTCGTTGTAATCACATTAAAGTCATTTTAAGTAATAGTTTTTTTTGCAATATAAATTAATAATTAACGATTTGAATATTTTCAATACATATTCGTAGAAATTTGTTACATATCATACCAAATAGAAATAAAATATTAAATTTTAAATATTATTTTAACTTATGGTGATCCAATATCTTTTCTGATCAAGTGTTCGCTTTACTTATAGCAATGTTACCAACTATTCTATAATAGGTGAGATCAAAAAATTCTAGCTTTATTTATTGTACTATATGCGTTGAAAGACCATTTGCTCTAAAAAAAAGTTGAAACGCAATTTATAAACAATCAATAGTGTTCGGTTTGAATTTGAGATTATTGACAGTAACGTGAAAGCTTAGAGACAGTTGCAAGTTTGATCGCAAATTTGATGAAAAAAAAGAGCAATACTAGTAAAATCGATAATTGACACTGAAAAAAAGGATAAATCGACTGATGCTACACTACGAATCGAAAAGAAAAAATAACAGAAAAAGTATAAAGTGCAAATTCAGCAGAATTTGGTGTCTATCGAGGTTATGAAATAAAAATGAAGATATCATAAAGGTATTTTTACGTTAGTAGATGTAATCGCATCGGCTATGTGAATAAAATTTCGATTATTGAAAAATAAATTATTATTTTCTACACTTTTTGTGTTTTAACATTTATAAAATTATGTAACACGTATTTATAAAAATAAATGAACACAGTTTATGACAATACATGTATGTTAACTAAACAATTCAATTAACAAATTTTTATAATATTAGGTATAAACAAATGTCTTTTCTCATTTATATTTTGCTTTTATATAATTATAGTTGATTTAAGTTAATTTTTTTTTTTAATTAAATTTAGCTTTTGAACAAAATTGAAAAGAATATAAATAATTTCAACAAATATTATGAAAGTTGTAAACAATCCGTATATAGAAAAATAATGTACATTTCTTGTGCAAATAACAAACGTTTTTTGCTTGCGTGTGCATCATACAAATTACATAGAGCTGAAATTGTTCGAAATGTTAAAAAATAATTCCGAGAATTCCGATTAAATTGATTTTTCTACGTTATCTACACGCGGTTGCATCGAAATATTTTCTATATGATTTTTCTCAAAGTAAAAACTTTAACACACATTATGCTTATACATAACAAATACCATCACGCATGTAATATTTTAAACGTGCATACGAAATACTTTACACAGTTATAATTAAAAATATAATTGCAACGTATGAGGGGGCAATCGCAGTACAATCATGAAAAACGAGAGTCAATGATTTTTTATCGATGTATTGGCTGTCACTTTCAGTTGAGCTTTTTTTCAATTAAAAAGGCCTGTAGATTGGTGATCTGTAAGATATATCTTATTAAATTTATCAGACTTCAGACTTGCAATTTATAATTAAGAAAGAAGAAAAGGAAGAGAGGACTGATGTATTCTATCAATTTTTTGAATATCTACTGAATAAATGGGATGTTCTAAGTTTGACAATCGGCTTCGTCTGTTGTAACTAGATTACATTAAACCATGATAAATATTTATTCATTTAGATTTTTTAGAAGTTGTAAGAATAATAATTTATCTTTATTTCTTCTTGAGTCAAATTAAAGATTTTTTTATACGAGATCGTAAAGTAACGTAAATTGAATTTTAAGTAGATGTGGTAAAATTTCGTAAATGTATCAAAAGTGATAATTAGTTGATGGACACACCTTGCAATACTCATATAGGATAACTTGATACTTAAAATTATATTAAGAAAGCTTTTAACTTCTGACGTAAATTCTACTGACATTTTACACGTAAAAAAATAGTAATTTTACAAGAACTTGAAATTAAATTAAAGAGAAATTTACTTATAAGTATTAAAATTATTTTTTCTTAAAACTATGTTTACAGGTACGAATTGATATAAAAAATGTTTTACGGTTTTTTATAAGCTGTAACTGTAAATTAAAATGTGATATATTTGAGTTTGCTTGATTATAAAAATTTACCTCAACATCATCATTATTTGCTTCATGACAATCACTCGTAGTCCAAAGAATCGCTTGTTTAATTTCTGAAAAAAAAAAATTACAGTAACAAAAACTGGAAAAAATCTTTTCAGGAAGAAAGAAACTTGAGACTGACTTAGCTAGTGAGTCCGTATTTCAGTTCGTATAAACATCTTTCAACGCTCATCATACTACACAGCAAAAATTTTAAGAAGCAGTCGTGCAGATATACTTACTTTCAAGAGCTTGGCCTGGCATGGCATAATTTTTTTTTATACCAGTTTTGCGCTTAACGGAAATATTATTTTTATATTATCGTGGAAACAAAGAATTTATCAAGAGAAAAACTATAAAAGAGCTTTGAACTAAATACAGTTAAATCGTTATTAGTAATAGAAAATAAGCGAATTTAATAGTTACAAAAACAAGAATTATCAAATTATTAATTGATTGAAAAGTCAATTATTTTTATTTGTACCTCTAGATAAAATGCGACTATAAAGACAATAATAAATGAAAGATAGAAATGGACAGTGATAGTTTATAATCAAGGTTACAACGTTTTGACCCATACTCTTCGGAGAGAATTTTTCATACATATAAATAAATGTACGTCTAGTATATGCAGATGACTACTATTGCTATTGTACTTGTAATTTTGTTGTTTTTTCTTTTCTTTTGTTAATATAGTCTAAAGAGGTCTGCCTTTTAGTAAATGAAGCGTCGTTGCCCGTTGGATCGACATTTTTTTCATACTTGATTTAATTTCGTTAATCGATAGAAAAGTGGTAGGTTATGTGTCATAAATCGGTAAAATTTATTGTGTGGATTTTTTTCCATATATCAAGTTTTGCACAAGAAAATTTACTAAAAATAACATAGGGAATGATAATATCGGGAGTAGTATTTATTAAAAGTCAAAATAAAAATTCAAATTATTGACATTTTTTCTTTTTCTTTTTTCTCTTTTTCTCACTACCTTTTTCCACAAAGCTTTTTATTCACCTGGAGAAGTAAATAACGAGAGAATCTGACATTTATTCAAAAATAAAACTTGACCTAGAAGTTTAATTCTGTCATGGTTTTTATCTTTTTTTTTTAATAATTGGAAAAGTGGAGATATATTTTCCTTTTTTTTTTAAATGTTAAAAGAGTTGTTTGGGATTTAGCGAGTACAAAATAAATTTTGCCGAAGCAAGAAATAATGAAAAAGGAAATAAGAAAAATATAGATTAAAAATATATAGTCGTTTCGCCCAGAATCGTCTATTGGGCTCATCAGTAGGATGATAGACGATTCTTTCCTATACGAGACAATGCAGAGAAAAGTAACTAGAAACAAAATTTTTTTAAAGCAAAAATAGCCTTTACTCCTTGGGGTAAAAATTATTTGATTCTTTCATTTAATATCTTTTCGTAGTATTTTCAGTCCTTTCTTAGTTCTTACTTCATCCGCTATGTGGCGATATATATGATTTTCATTTCTCGCTTCACTATTTGTATCTTTCTATTATATACAGAGTTCTATTTTTTGCCTTATAAAAATTTTGTTTCTAGTTACTTTTCTCTGCATTGTCTCGTATAGGAAAGAATCGTCTATCATCCTACTGATGAGTGATGAGCCCAATAGACGATTCTGGGCGAAACGACTATGTATTTTTAATCTACATTTTTCTTATTTCCTTTTTCATTATTTCTTGCTTAGGCAAGATTTATTTTGTCCTCGCTAAATCCCAAACAATTTTTTTAACATTTTAACATATACGCGAGTGATAAAATCTCTCTTGATTCCTTTTTTTTTACTTTTTTCTTTACTTTACATTCTAATTTTCGAGTTTCAAATTAAAAAAGATAAAAGTTGAAACAAAAAAAAAAGAAGAAATAAAACTTTTATTATAAAAGACTAACTACTAAGAAAGCTGACTCGTCAATGATTTAATTAAAACAAACAAATTATTTGCCATCACAAAAAGAAAAAGATAAAGTCGAAACGATTGAAAGTTTTAAATTTTTTATATATTAAAACGTGTATTTACCTTAGTAGTATCCCCACGTATTCAAAATCATTCGCACAATCAAGAGAACCATCACAGTGTTACAAACAAAATCACTTGTCAAAGCTGTGTTCATAAGCTTTTGTTGAGTACCTCTAATAAACCAGAAAATAACAATTTCTTTTCGACTTAAGTTCGTAAAAAACACAGAAATAAATAAAACAAAAAAGAGAGTAAAAGAATAGAGAAAATAAAATGAAATCCCGACCTATATAAAATGTTTATATAAAGTGTCTATAAACTCGATACCAATCACTTCTTCAGCTGACACACAGATACATACACAAATACAAATCGAAGGCTGCTTTTGTACTTGCAAACAAGTGTAAAATTTATGAAATTTCCAAATTCCTTTTAACGCTTTTTATTCTTATTAATCCTCGTAAAATCAACTGTTTTAAAATCGTCTGCTAGAGTCACACATATCCATTAGATATCATAAGAAGTGTACTGCCCCATTAAACGCATCGCATACTTTCCTGAGATTTATGGTTAAATATATCTGTATATAAATATAGTACACGTTATTTATTAAATAGAAATTGACATCCTTTGAATTTAATAAGAATGGATAAGATATAAACATTGATTATTACAAAATACTAAATTGACACCTATAAAATTTGATAAAAATAAAAAAAAGTATCTTCAATTATTACAAATTACTAAATAGATGTTGACATGTTCTCTAGTTACACGAAATACGAATCAACTTAAGTAAAACGAAAGCTTTGTGACTCACATCGCAAAATAAATATAAAACTCAACAAAATAAAATAATTAAAGAATTTTTTTTGTTGACGTATTGTATATTTTTCTGATGAGACTTACATATATTTTTATTTGGCTCAACCAGCTGATTAATTAAGAAACATAATCTCCCTCATATATTTTATTTTTTCCTCCTAATATGTACGAAAAACTTACCAATTCAAATTTAAAAATAGCAACCACCGTCGATGTCCTCGGCAAACTCACTGCAATCAGATTTGAACTACTGCAATCAGATTTGAACTAAAACATACATCCTTAATAAAAAGAAAAAAACCGCTGCCAAGTATTTGGCAGAAAGCTTCCTCAAATACAATTTTCTTAAAAAAAATTTATTTTTTATTACAATTTTTTTTTTTATTTATATTTTTCATAATATATTTAAAATTTTTTTTAATTTATATTTATTAAATCTTGATTTTTACATTTTTTTTCTTTCATAAAATATATTTTTTTAAATTTTTTAAATAATATAATAATATAATACATTCAAAAAATATTTTTTAATAATCTTTTTGAATATACAACGTATTTCCACACAACCCAAGAGGTATTGTTATTGTGCGTTAAGTAAAAAAAAAAAAAATTAAAGCTTTTTTTTCTCTACAAAATGCACTTTGTCCGGAAAAAAAATATTAATGTTTAATACGTCCACTTTCCTCATTGAAAAATACATCGAATCCACTTCATCCGGTCAAAATCAAAACATTAGAACATATTATTTTCAAGCATTTGAATCTGTGTTTATCTTC
>JAPYZE010006633.1:0-13770 GCA_030522805.1 Leptomastidea abnormis
GAACAAAATGCGCCCTCAATCAGGAGCGTACCTCGAATTTGAAAATTTTTTTTTTTTGAACCATATAACTACCCCTTTTTTGTGGAATTACTCATATAGCGATAACAGTATAGAGCATTTAACGGGTAGCTAAAGGGTGCCAGGGCATGAAAGCTAGTTTTAACCGCCAGGTGAGATTGTTACACAGAAACGACCTTATATAGCTTGGCTGTCAACAACAGCTGGGTCTAAAGTTGCCCCCCCCCCCCTTCAAGATTGGAGCTTTAAGCGAGAGAAACTAAGGCTAAGGAGGGAAAAGAGAAGGACAAGCAAAATGTGTAAAGGCCGAGGCTATATTCTGTGACAACTAAAGAGAAAGAGAGAGAGAGAGAGAGAGAGAGAGAGAGAGATCCCGGAGGCTACTACTACGTATAGCTAAAGGACGTTGCTTGCCTTCGTTACTTGCTTGCAAGCTCGCTTGCTCGCTCGCCTAATTTGGACTACCGAGAAGTTTTGCTCTGGTATAAGTGTGGAGAGAGAGAGAGTGTGTGTAACAATCTTAAACGAAGTCGGATGATTTTGTTTGGGATGATATATATATATATATATATATACATATATATATATATATGTTAGGTATAAAGTGTGTAATGAAATTGAGTTTTTTTCTTCTTTTTTTTAATTGTTTGAAAGAAAATGGTGTAACTTAACTTGTGACACGTTTTTCATTAACTTCCTTTTTTTGTAAGTGTAGTTAAAATTGCTGTAATTATTATTATTTTTTTTTTTGAGAATGAAAGACTTTTTTAATGATACTTCAATAATATTTTTTTAATAATGTATCTGTAAAGCTTATCAGTTACAGTTATTAAAAAAAAAAAATATATATATATAAGACTATCTTATAAGAATCGGACGGAAAAAAATGACGTCAAACAATATACAACAAGAAGCAAGTCTATAATACTGACGCTTGTAACCAACGCCTTTACTTCCATTCTTCACCTTTCATACATTTATATTATACATCAAAATATAAAGTCAAATGAAATATTGGATTTCCACGAGCATATAAAAGACTTATTCTGCTTTTAAATAACGCCATGATAAAAAAGAAAGCTGTTGCAGCTTCTTCCTTTGAAGCTTTTCTCTCATAGGAAAAATAATAATCGCAAGCTCACTTTGGGTGTAAGAAAAAGGTAGTAGTGAAGCTTTTAAGATTTTTTTATTCTCTGTCTTTGTGGGACTTATGAGTTCTGTAAGGTAAGAAATAATTTGGAGTCTAATTTGATTTACGCAAGTGTGGAGGAGAAAGAGAGAGAGAGAGAGAGAGAGGGGGGAATTACACATTTTTCTGTTTTTTTATTGCGTTCTGTGAGGTAAGATATGATTTGGTATGTCAAGATTGATGTTTGGGATTTAAGTTTCTTTCTTGGGTTGTCGACAATTTGTTAGAATTCGTCTGTGGATTTGTGTTTAGTAAATTTTTGTAAGAATCAGATAATGTAAAAACTACGATGATATACTGATTTATTTTTAACTAAATTTTATTAAAATAATGATGAAATTTATATTTTATGCAAGTTGTATAATAATATGAAATAAATTAATTTTTGTACAATTATATTGGTTTCTTAAGGTGGTTCTATAATGTCTTTAAAATTTACTGCTATCCGTAAGAGCCTATCTTAAAAGTTGTAACTTTGTCACTTTACAGTTTAAAAATTATCTGGTGAATAATAAGAAAAAAATTCATGTATAAATTCATGACGCTCAAAATAACTGTATTACCAAATTTTATAACAACCTGTGTAAAATTGTTTGACCATAGAACCTTTATTTTAATTATGATACAAAGGTATTGATATATAAATCAGAATAAAACACTGGTTACAAATTACAATAGTTTTATTAATTTTGCATTACATAATATATATTTCTCATTTATAACATTTACTCCATAACTTCCTCTATATCCTTTTCTACATCTTTCACTACTTCCATTACTTCTTCCATTACCTCTCCAACTATCGTTTCGTTCGTAGATGGTGTTTGTTGCTCTGACTCTCGATCCGTCTCTCTCTCCTTTCCAGTTTCCTCCTTTCTATCAACTGGCTCGTGTTCCTCACCAGGTCCTAAAATATAACAATTAATAGTATGTTATGCACCAAGGCACAGAATTAAACCTTTTTATTTCGGGAATAAAGTTTACAGCACGAGTGAAGCTATATATATTTATATATAGTAACATGAAATATAAAAAAAAAATTATAATATAGGTTTTAAAATATATGTAAAAATTATACTTACTTGGTTCACCTTCTCCATCGTTGGGATTCTGTGCTACAGCACTAGTTATTGTAGCAAAGAACACCAAAAATACAATAAAAAGTATATTTTTAAATTGCATTGTAAAATACCTTTTAAGTACAATTGAATAAAGTTAAAAAAGTTTTGAGCTACGTTGAGTTACAAAATGTAGTTCTAATTTACGATTCGCCATACTATTTAGTTGTTCACCTTTATAAATATAAAGAGCAATTTAGTAAAATGTTATCAATTATACAAAAAATTATTTAAAAAATGATAGAAAAAAAAATTAATAATTAATGTTAAATAAAAGACCTAACAGGAAACCAATCTATCTATTTTAAACAATATTCATAATTTTATCAGTAGTTTAAAAATTTTTTATTTTAAATAAACTAAATATTCAAATTTACGATTAGCTACATTATTTTCTTCTTTGACTTTGTTTAAAAAATAATTTATTAAAGCATAATTAATAATATATAATTAAGATAACTATTTGGCGGAAAAAAAATAAAGTGAATAATAATTTCATATAATTATATTGGATAACACTTACTAATATAGCAGCTAAAAAAATAATATAGTATTTCATTTATATTTAAAAATTCAAATGACATTTGAAAATAATAGATAAGAGCACAAACGTTGCAATAAGGAAGGTAGAAGTTTAAAATGATCTAAAATGAATATTGTTTTTCATCGTTTCTCTCTTATAAATTTTGCATTAGAATTTTTTTTTAACTTTACTCCTCCATTATACACTTTTTTACAATTAATCTTTTACTTTACTTTACCTCAGTACTAAAATGAAAATGTATATGTTTCATTATTGTATTATTAATACGATTTAAAATAGCATTCGGATAATATGTTATATAATGAGACATAATAAATAGTTTTATTTTACAGAACTGTTTTTTTAAGCGTTCGGTTGACAACTGAAAGATACGAAATTTTTAAACAATAAATGTATAATAGCAAAAAATATAGCAACGCATTTTTTCTTTTTTTTAATTGAGAAATAAAATGTATTCTGTTCTACACAACCATATTCATGACGCAACTTCTCATTCTCCTTCCACCTCACCAAAAAATCTATTATACCATATAACGCTACGTCCCACATAACGTGCAGAATCACGCGCGAGCTTGCATGTGTATACGAAGGGGTTTTAGAGCAACCTGGGGGTGTACGATTAAGCTTGCTGCATTTTCGGGAAATGAGGAAATTTCCTAGGCTGCCCTGAAGCTATATCTTCTACATATATATAGAGAGAGAAAGGAAGACAACTAAGGGTAGACTGAAAAATAAGCAAAGGAGACATGCGTATCCTTGTTGTTGTTGTTGTGTCCACAATGTCATGTATGTATGTATATATATATATATATATATATATATATATATATATATATATATACATATACATACCTAAGTCGAATTAAGACATTAGCATGTAAAGTTGAGTATTAACCACAGACCGGTGGATATGGCTAATTTTTTTTTTTTTTCATTTTTGAGAACCTTTATTTTAATTTTTTTCGATGCATAAGAGAATTTCTCATTAGAAGAAATTGCTGCTGATGCTACTGTATATAGGAGATGGCGTAATAAAGGTAACTTTGTAGCTTGAGGCTAAAAGCTGGTTTTAATTAATTAAATAACAGGGAGTAATACTTTTTAATAATACGTAAAATATACGAATGGTAAAAAAATTATGTTTTTTTTTAAATCTTAACAACTTGAATATTCTATAATGTTAAATTTGTAAAAAAAAATAATTATAAATAATTTAATAAAAAAAATTATAATTTTCAACACCAAAATTAATATACTTCATTTAAAAAAAAAAAAAAATGAAAGAAGTATTTATAAAGAAAAACAAATAAAAATAAAAAATAAAATAAAAGAAAACTAGAAAAATACATCGAAAGCGAAGCAAACATTTTCATCCCTTTTTAACAAGGTTGCGAAGTACTAAATTATTCAGGTCGCTCGATAATTACACCGGGAGGAGTAGCGCTATATAGCGATAGTAGTACGATCGTGGCTCAGAAACGCGTCGCCGGAAGACGCGTCGGACAAGTAAAAGGTGGGAGGAGGAGGAGGAGGAGGAGGGAAAGAGAAGGTCTTTAATTGAGTTTGCGCCAGTAGCGTGAGCTTTCTCTCTCTCACTCACTCTTGGGTCAGACGTTTCTCTCACGCTTTGTTCGCCGGAAACTACGACCAAGCGAAATCGGAAGAAGGTGACGCGAAATATATAGTATCTAACCTATACCAAAACCCTCGTTTTGTCTTTTGACTATACGGATTTCCGTTTTTGCGATGACACCCCCTCAAGGGTTGTGAGTTTGTTGAAGATTGGATGATTGTCGGTAGTTAAGATTTTATTTGGATCTGTGATAATTATAAATTATGATATTTTATTGTTTTACTATTTTAGAAGTGACAAAGTCTTAAATATTATTGTTTAATAAAAATCTATTTAATTGGGGTAGATATTAATTATTCTTGCGGCGTCTGACTAAACTTGGATATTACTACTTATTTAATTTATTTAATTACAAACGAATGTTTATAGTTTTTTTTTTAATAACTAAAAGTCCAAGAAATATAATTTGCAAAATATTAAAATTTTGAAAATCTTTATTTACTCACATCAAAGGGTATATTCTTCAACCGAATCCTCATTACCTTCACAAATATTTATCATCACATACACTATATGCTACCTTTTATTAAAAAACACGCATTTAAAAAAATAAGCAAACATATTCCCAAGATCACCAAAATAAAAATTCTCATAAGTTCTTTATTAGAACGATTTCACCCCAGTTTGTCACTATTACACGTGTCGTCCATTTTTGACTCAAGCAAAAGTTCAAAAGACTTCTTTTTTTTTATTTTACCCCAAGCTCGTACAATATTCATTTAGTTTACCTTCTCAGTGCAAATATCAAAAATATTCGTAGAGCAAAAAAAAAAAGTCTTTTTGATTTTTCATGCGTATCTCTTCATCAAGCGCTGGAAAAAAAAGAGGATGGTAGAAAGAGAGTTAAAGGAAAAAAGTAAAAAAGGACACCAAGACTGGGCGTGGAGGTGATAAAGCGACGAGTTTTTTACGGTTCTCTTTTTTTTTTATCATCCCAGCTGTACACATTGAAGTTCCCTTGAGAAACTTTCATAAAAAACTTCATCGCGGTGAGGCGTTTGTCGCCTTCTAACTTCAATTTTCTTTTGCTGCTACTTTTTTTTTTTACGTCATTAACCGGTAAAGCACCATCGACGAGTTTCTTTGATTTCAAAAGAAAATGCAAATGGTAAATTTTTTTTTTATTATTTTTGTTAAAAAAATTAAAAGAGAAAATTTTGGTTTTTGTATGTTTGTTAAGCTAAGTGTTCTTTTCATTTCATTTATATTATATAAATTTATAAAAAATATTTTTTAATTTAAATGTGAAATGTACATACATATAAAATTGCATTTAAAATTCGCTGTTTACGTTGAAGGACTAATTTTAAAAAAAGTTTAATAAGATTTTTTTTTTTTAACTCTTGAGCTGTGTAATTAAAAATATGAAGTAAAATTTAAAGATCAAAGCTACAGAGTTTATTCGTAAACTTTAATTGTAAACAGAATAAAATTCTAAATAATAATATCACTTGAAATTATAATATAAATATATGAAAAATATTATAAAAAGATATAATCTCTTCAACTTATTATGCAAAAAAATTAAATTGCCATCAAATGAATTGTAATTCATTCAAGTATACATAATATATTCATTTATAAATATAAAAAAAAAAAGAAGAAAATTTCATTAATTCCATACAATTTTTTTGCCAATTTGCACAATCAATGCCAAACTTTAAAAAATCGCATTAAAATCGACTGCTAAAAAGGCCCTCTTGAAATCCAATTTATACACCCCGATCCTCATTTATTCGTCAAAGCAGCTGGATTCGATTATTTCGTTAATACGATAAGTGTCTATTACGCGCTTGTTATCCCTTTTTGAAAGACCAAATCTTTTTCTCTTTATGAAAAGCATTGAAAAAGAGAAGAAAAAAAAAACGGATTATGCAAATTATTATTTTTTTTTTTGAACTTATAACCCATTTCGTAACAAGATCTCATTGGATTGTTTTGCTTTTGTACTTGTACTTTTGCTAATATTGCCAATTATCCGTCAAGGATTTTTTAAAATATTAAATTCAATGATTTATAAGCTCTTTAAAATAAATTTCAATTCAACATCGCTAGTAAAAGCAAAATACAATTTTATATCTGATTAAAATAATTTAACGACAAAAAACTTGAATTTTCTATAATTTTTTTAAATAAAAAATAACTTTAAAGCTAACATATTACACATCATCTCTAATTACTTCCCCATCCGATAAATATACAAGAAAACTCTATACACACACTCACATCATTATTTTCATATCCGAATTGTATTTATCAAAACATCATCATCTACTAATAACGCAAATATACCCAAAAACAAAAAATAGTTGTAAATTACAAGTATATGGAATGCGCATAATGATAAAACGTACATCGAACCTACATACGTATCGCATTTATATTTCAATCGATAATCATATACATACATCGTCCGATACATTCGTACGTTACATACATATGGAAAGATCAAAGAGAAACGACAAGCTTCGAGTGATATTACATATTTCGCGGAATACATGTATATATAGGAACGAGTATGAAATATTCGATGTTATAAAACGATGAAAATGTAGTAGGGTATGCAATCGAAGTTTCGTTGTGGATGATTTGAACTCGTGAATATTTTGACGGATTTGTGTGAGAGAGAGAGAGAGAGAGAGAGAGAGAGAAAATGAGAGAGGAAGTTTTAATTGTAATTACGTTAGTGCTTATAAACGTAGTGAAATGATGTGACTTTCTGTTGAAAGGTTTGTATGTATATAGTGGATATGAGCTTTTGTAATTTTACTAATGAGGTATCCTGTTTTTCATTTTGTGTATAAACGAGAAATACGCGTTGAATTTTCAATTTCTGTTATGTGTTTTATTAAAAATTTATTAATTTTTGTAATTTTTTGATTTTATATTCGAATAAGTAATTGTACACCTACAATCTCTTTGATATACGAAACCGCAATGTTCAATATGAAATTAAAACGTATAATATTCCATATGACATAATAACAAGTAGATAAGATCCGTATATAGTCAGCCACGCAAAAAAAATCAATAAAAGTTATTCAAAATCCATCCACTCATATTATATCATCCAAACAATAATAATAATCAACAACTTGTTTACATCACCTCTAAAAAAAAAAAAAAAAAAACAAATTCATCATCACAGTAACAAAATAACACCTGAATTCATAACCAGAGGTCGCTACCACCAACGACGAAAACCCTCTCCCTCATCATGGAGAACCAGGAGGGATGCAACTCTGTCCCCTCTACCTTTTGGAGACCGGACAGAGAGTAGGTAGTGAATGTGTGAGAGAGAGAGAGAGAGAGAGAGCTCTTTCCACTATCTCTCCTTCAACATAACAGCAGCAGCAGAGCGACGACGCGGCAAGTTGCCAGGTCGAAGCCAGGCCCCTTGCTTCTTCTCTCTCTCCTTCTCTCACTCTCTTTACTAGTCACACTCTCTCTCTCTCTCTCTCACTATATCTGGCACAGGTGCGCGCGTGCGCTTACTCACTCGCCAGATAGGTCGGGCCTCTACGATGCCTATATAGGCCGGCGCGTCCAAGTAGGCCGACGCTCGCCAATCGAGCGAGAGCGCGGGGGCGGGGCTCTTTTGGTGACTCTCTCTTTCTCTCTCTTTCTCTCTCTTGGCTACTACTGCTACTGCTACTGCAGCGCCTTTTTTAAAGGAAAGAGAGAGAGAGAGAGAGAGAGATTTGCTTGTGTGGATGAAGTGTGTGATGCAGCCGATTTTTTGGGGATAATTTGGATTTTACTAGATTTTGAGATGGATATATTGAGTGTTTGAAGTTGTGGATTGTTTTTTTAATTGGGTTATGGTAAATTGGGAGACAATTTTATTTTAATAGAATTCATTACATCAGTTTGATTACATGAAAACCAGATTTATTTGTTGGATTTTACGTAATTGTGTAAGTTTTAATTCAAATTGAAAGATAGAATAAATACTTATTGGAAAATCGTAATTGATCGTTTTTCTCAGGAAGGGATTTTCAGAGAAAATTAAGCCTTAAAGGTATTTCAATTATTCTAGATCGCTTTTGTTCGGATTTTGTGATGAGGAATAAACTATACGTGTTAGAATAGCTTTTCTCGGTTAGTTTGTACGAATGACGTAGTTTACTGACTCTGACTTTAATAGGTATTTGTTTGTAGAGGGAAAAAAAAAGAAGTAGATGCGTATATGTGTTCTTGAAGTTTTTGTTGAAGTATACTTGACCTACTGTTTTAAAATTGAAATTTTCGATATTTTCTTGAATAAATAAATTGCGTTGAGGATTTGTGTTTTATTTTGTAAGATACTTTCAATCATCTTGTCTTTTCTTGTTTGGTTGAAGTTTAAACAAGTAGATCATTTTCTAGTTTTGTTTTCGTCTTATAAAACGATATTCAAAAGAAAGAAAACACTTTTTTTTTTTAACAAACTATTCAAAAAAATATCTCATCAATAACAAAGTAATACTAAAAAAAGAAAAAAAAAAACAATATAAATATTCTTATCTTTTGAAAAAAAAACTCAATTTTACATTAACATTGTTTTGAAAAATCTAAAATGCAAGTAATCTTCCTCCTTTACTTTTCCTTGTATAACAAACATACATAACAAGCTTCTCCACGTGTATTCCAAACTTTTTCGTAAAATCCAACACAAACGCAAACAAACCGCAAACTTGCAAAATAAAATAAAAAAATAAATAAAAAAAAAGTTTTTTTCTACGTTAACCAAAGCGAAAATACAAACGAAAAATACAAACTAGAGTTGGTGCGCTATAGCGTATATTTCGAAATCAGCCACACAAACTGGAAAAAAAAATCAATGCTCCATTCTCTTTCTCTCTCTTTTTTTTTATCTCTTAGTATTCTTACAAAAGAAAAAGAATAAGAAATTTCACTTTCTTTCCTTCCAATTTACGATCCATTCAGCCAAGAGAAAAACGCAGCAGCGTATTCTGACAATGCACCAAGGAAAAAAACATTTGAGGTAAGGATAAAAGTAGGAAGGTAAAATAAAACAGAGAGAGAGAGAGAGAGAGAGAGAAAGGAAAAAATAGAAAGAAAGAAAAAAGGAATGGATGAATAACAGAGAGTGTGGTAAAGAGAAAGAAAGAAAGAAAGACGTATTCTGTATGTGGATTGCAGAGTGAGGTTGCACTTGACGTGTGGTGATGACATGTTAAGGAAAAAGAGAATGAGAATGGATTGGGCGAAGCGGAGAAGAAGGAGAGAAAGTTTTTTTTTTTTTATTCTTATAGTAGCTCAGCTGTTTCTGGCGTTTGTATATGTAGGGTATGAGTGAGAGAATGAACGCGTTCGACCGAGTGCGTGTTATTATTATCTACTATTTTTATTGTTCTGTTCTCATTGAGTAATTTTCTATCATTGGAGTTTTGTTTGTTCATTCATTATTTGTGGTGATTTCTTATTTTTTTTTTCTTTCTTTTTTTATGACCTGTTATTGCTGGTTTATTGAGTTTCTTTTTTTTCGTTATTTACACTTTGATAAAAAAAATTAATTTGAATGATTATCCGACTTTTTAATAGATATACAATAAATTAAAATTATAATATTTTCCTAATTCAAACAATATTAATAACAGTCTGTAAAATAAAAAAAAAAGACTAGTTACCAAAATCCACAAAGTCAAAAGCCTCGAGGGCGTCGACAGACTAAAAGCAGCACATAAGGCAATATACCGTGTCCGAAAACTTCGGACCGTCCAGTCTCAGAGAAACCAAACTGAAACTCAAGGCTTCTAGGAATGTCCGTGACGTGCGACTCTTGGACATTCGGGGGGGGGGGGCGACGACTATGCCCCGAGGGACTTTTGGAAAACGGCGACTTTGGCAAGTTTCGGTATAGTCTTTCCTTTTCCTACTTCTTCTTCTTCTTCTATGTCGACACTATGACTATGGGGACTCTTTCGTCTTTTGGATAAGAAGAAGAGACTTGGTTGACACGCGTGCTGATTCTTTTTTTTTTTTTTTTACTGGGAAGATTAGTTTTTAAGGGTATTTTAATTCTAAGGTCAATAAAATACTTAAAGTTACAATTAAGTAATTAATTATTTTAATCAAGCTACAGTTTAAGCTTAAAATTAACAGCCTTCAGCACTTAAACTAAGATCTAAAGCTTTCACATGAGCTTAGGGATTTCGAAATATATATGTTGAGTTTATCATGAACACGGTTTTGCTATAATGAATGCAAGAGAAGGAGGATTTTGTTAGTGAATGATAAGAGCGTTATATATATACGTACCTGCTTTAACTTCTTGGAAATAGATACAGATAGGAAATTTCGTAACATGTAAGTTCATTAATTAGATAGGCTGAATAAGTGTTTTGATTTAAATTTCAAAATTAATAAGTTAATTCTGATATATTCGATAACAAAACCTTTTATAACAATTTTAAAAATATATCTTACGATAAGGTACAAAGAAAATATTTACATTTCACTTTAAACGTACAGGATCAATATCGTATAGAGAGACAAGAAAGTAGTATAACAATAGAAAAAATCCACGTGTGCATAAAAAAACAAACAGTCAATACATCTACAAAAAAAAAGAAATAAAAAGAAAAACTAATATAAAATGCAAACACAATCAACCAGTCGAGTAAATATCACGCTTACAACACCAAAGCAAGCATCAAAAACCCATTCTCAATAAGAACGAGAGAAGACGTCATCCTCACACTCAAGAAAACATACATACATACATACATACACTTAGACACGATCGGTAGAAGTAAAGAGAATCTCACGGAGGCGTAGTTCCTTCTCAATAGCATATATATATACACACCCCACGGACAAGTAAAAGGCAAACACGCATTCTACTCTTGGGCAAATTCAATCTCGACGACAACGACTACGACGACGATGATGATGGGACTGTATGTGGATCTTTCCTTCTCGAGGTTATATGCGTGTGTGTCAATGGAAAAAGGGTGAGGTTGAGGAAAAGGCAGAGAAAGAGAGAGACGTTTGCAGGTGCCGAAAGGTTTTGGTAAAGTTGACGGAGTATAGTATAGAGGATCTTGAGATATTTTTTTTTTTTTTTTGTTTGGTAAGGTGTACGGATGACGACGACGACGACGACGAACGGATAATGAGATATCCGGAAGATTCTGTCTGGATGGAAAAAAAAAATGTGTTGGTCAGAGTGAAGAAGAAGAAAAAGAAGGAGAAGAAGAGTTGAACTTTTGTTGATTGACGAAGGTGACTTGTCATATGACGAAGATGAATTTTTTCTTTTTTATGTTGTAAGGAAATTGTTGTTGTAGTGTATTTTAAAATGTATTGGATTTTAATTTTTTTTTTTATGAATAAATGTAAATAAAATTTTATAAATTAAGACTTGAATCGTGTCTGACCAATATTGACTATTACTACTGAAAATTATTTTATATATACTAAAATCCAAATTAATCATGTCTGACCAATATTGATTAGTACTACTGAAAATTATTTCCTCTTTTAAATTCAAAATTGAAAATTAAAAATTTTCCAATAATGCCTAAAGCTATAATCATCTCCTACCATTTCCCAATTATACCCACACTTACATCACACCCAATATCCCCAAAACCTAAATATATACCTATACATCGTTTGAAATCTCACAAAATTTCCAATTGTTCGTTAGAAGTTTAAGCTCCCGTTTACCTCGCATCGTATCGTCATCACCCTAAGGCACATATTAATAATTCCACGTATACTAAACGTATACGCACATACCATTCCCCATACACTTTCCTTCTCTACACCTTCTTCTTCTTCTTCTTCTTCACAGCTCGACTGCTTCGTACAAATGACAAGCGTTTCACACTACACATCAGCTTTCCTCAAAATAGTAGTAGTAGTAGTAGTAGTAGTAGTAGGATGGGTGACAAAATTTCAAGCACGTTCTCTCTCACCTTCCCCTTACCCAAAAGACTTAATTATAAATCCGAAACCGAAGCCTCGGCAATGCTATAGTGTAGTCGCTTTCGCTCACACACATACATGGAAAGTTTAACAGATGTTAAAGGGGGGTGGAGGGGGGTAAAGTTTTGTGCAAGCTCGCTTTCTCCTCGCCTTTTCAACGCGTCGGCGACATAATTGAGTGTCACCTGGCCATAACAAATGAAGCTTGTCGAGTCTGTGTATGTGAGTTTGTATAAAATATATATGTATATACATACGTGAGAGAGAGGAAAAGTATATGTATGTATGTATGTATATGGTGTTTGGGTCAAGTGACGCTCGGGTGACGTACAACAGTGATTAATAGCTGGCTGGGTTGGTTAAATGAGGAGAGACTGATTTTTTTTTTTTTTTTTACGTCTTGGATGTGTTATGTGGAAGGGTATGAAAGAAGAGTAGATTGGCCTTGGAAGATAATGAGAGTTTTTGAATATGTTTGTTAGTGATTGTATTGGAGTTGTGATTTTTATGTTTTTTGTTTTTTTTTGTGTGGATGAGATTGTAGAATAATTTTTTTTTTTTAATTATTGTTTTTGATGAAGTTTAATTATAATTGATATTGAGTGGAGTTATACTAGATTTTACAAAAAATTTAATTTGTTTACTAATAAATTCTATTATTTTACATAAAATATTTCAAATATGTTAGTATTGAATTTTATTAAAATTATATTTTATGATTCGTAACGAGAAAAATCAAATAAAAAATAATTTATTTATATCAAGTACATTCTTCATAATTTTTAATCCGATTATCTCATGATTTTTTAAAATATATTTCTCGTTTACAAATAGCAACCAATTTAACATCATCGTATGTACATACAAATAAATATCATGTAATGAAAAACAGAAATATGCAAAACAAGTATGAGTACCTATTAAAAACAAATTATTAATTTAATATAAAAATTAAAAATGAATGTATATTCATCCATCCATAAAATCTTGAACATAAAAAACAATTCCAAAAATTCTGTATCAAAGTTATGCAATATCGAAAAATATTAATACCCAAATGCTTTCTCAATAATATTTCCATACGACTGATATTCAGGCACTTCTGGATTCCAAATTTTCCAAGCAATAAAAAAAAGAAAGAAAATCATATTCAATCCTACTCCACATAACACACAACTGACAATTTAAACATTAATCTATCCTTCACTTATTTTCGCGATCCAAAACAACATACATACCAAAATATGAGAAAATTGCTCATCGATGACTAAACTATTATTGATAAATATAAATAGTCGTCAATGGTGTACTTTATAATACGTTTTCTGTA
>JAPYZE010006634.1:0-11959 GCA_030522805.1 Leptomastidea abnormis
TTTTAGGATAATGTGGATTATTTTGCATGTGGTAATGATGGGAACTTTGGGAGTTATTGTTTGGGATGTTTTAGAAGATTATAAGCATACACCGGTTGTAACTGTAGTTGACTCTTATCACTATCCGTCAAACTTATTAGATTTACCTGGTAAGAAATAAAATATTAAATTTTGTTTGCAAAACTATTTACCTTTTTCGTATTTTATTTAAAAAAAAAAAAATCTTTTTCTAAATTGATATTCTTTCTAAATTTTAATCGGTTTGGCCCCATCTAAATCTTCATATTTTATATAAAAGTATCGATATTGAATAAATCCGGCCATGAATGACCGTATTCCGAAAGAAGCAAAAAAAAAAAATTGAAGTTGGGGGTTATCGCAAATCCACACTATTCACGAGTCAGTGATTCGAAAAAACCAATTCGCAGGGCATTTTTTTTGAGCATATAGCGTAATATTAGAAAACTTTTTATACCTTTGATATGACGGAAACAAAAAAAAAAAAAAAAAAGATTGACTATACAGTAGTGAGATTCTTATCTATCAAATCATTTGAATCAAAAGAACATTGCTTTTTTGTATGAATATTTGTTAAAAACAAAATCTGTGAATAAACAATTGAATTTAGATACTTTATCAACGTATAATGAATATAAGATAATACACATTGATCAAGTGTCTTAGTTGGCAAAACGTCGGCTTCGTAATCCAAAAGTTGTGGGTTCGATTCTCAACGTCAGTTGACTGAGGCACTGCGATCTTTTGTATACCGAAATTCACTAAATAGAGTGCCAAAAGGGTTTTTATGTTAACATGAGAGGTGTACCTCACAACAACAGTTATAATGACTGCTAAATTATAATTTTATTTTTTATTTTGATAAAAAAAAAAAAAGAATCTATAAAGTTAAAATAAAAAATTTTACAACTTTAATTCTATAAAAAAAAAATTAAATTTTTAGTTATCGAATATAAAAATATCAGATTAGCTTCAAGTAATAAAAACTAAAAATACGAAAATTAATACGTAATTAACCCCCCCATTAGTTTTCATTAAAACAAATCGATAAATTCATCGTTGTATTTCGGATTAAAAGATAACAAATGATAATAATGCGTTAAGTCGCAAATATTTATTCGCTCAAGTACACACACATACACACATACATACAATTATGAAAAGAGAAATAAATAAATCTCAAATCGATCCCAAGAGACGATGAAGTGGAAGAGAAATGATATAGAGTATAGTAGAGGGGGAGGGGAGGAAAAGTTAGTAGAAATTGTACCTGCTGCCTAACATATTTATCTCTGTTTTTCCAGCGGTATCGGTATGCAGCATCAACAGAATTAGTCGCAAAGCAGTCGAGAGATTCGCTGAACGAATGTAAGCATAAATGTATATGTGTTGGGTTAAAATTTGAGTTATGTGTCATGGATGGTTATTTCGAAATTTTGCGGGACTTTCTGTATATGTTGCCAATTGAATATGTATATACACTGGGTGTGCTAATTAAATTTTGAAGGTATGGAAGGGTTCAGTCGATTAAATCGAAATCCCCTTTCTCCTTCCAACCCCTTTTCTGATTATATTGGTTATCTCGTTTATTGATCGGTTTTTTCTTTATTTTTTTACTTTTGGTCCACTGTCGTATTTATTTTTCAAAGGTAGAATTGATGAGTATAGGAACATTTTTGCAAAATTAAAATTTCTTTTGTTATTGTGTATGATAAAGCTCGATGATATGAGATAGGGGGTAAAATGTAAATTGCAAGCCTATCAATTAAAGCAATAAAAATGCAAATATTTTATACCAAAAAAATAATATAATAATAAAGAATAAAAAATAATTCAAATAACAATTTCATAAAAATTTTATTTTAAAAAATATAGAAAATCAATTGACACTACAATAAAAGAGATACCATAACAGTACTCCGCAATACCCATTTACAGTATATCCACTCCTCCGCAATAAATATTTTGAAATTGCGATTCGCCGCGACCGCATAATCACACAGGAACATGTATACGTGTATATGTATGTATATATATATATTCAACACTAACACACTCATCCATAGTCACACTACTCTTATGCATGTATAAGTGTGTATGAGAGAGAGAAAGTCAGTTGAGCTAGGATTGTATACACAACATACACAACATACATACATACATATACATAGAATACGATAGTAGAGCTGCAGTAGAAAAGCAAAGTAAATCACGGGTAGGCAACAATGAAGCCGCCAGGTGTTCCAGTTCTGCTCTCGTGGAGACCCGGTTTGTATGTACACGCTTCTCTCTCTCACTCTCTCTTTAAACCCATTGTTTTGCACGTGGCAGGCTGCATTATTAGTCTCTCTCTCTTCTTGGTGGTCGCAGGATGAAAAAAAAAAAAGATTGGAGAGGGTCGAGGTTAGAAGGAAAATGAAAAAAAAAATGACCCGATTGCTTGGTGTTTTTTTTTTTATCTGGATTTAAGCCTCTTGTTCTATTTTTTTTTTTTTTTTTCTGAGGGGTGGAAGGGTTGTTGTATGTGAGAGAAGTTGGAAAGAGTTAATGTGGCATGGAAAGACATGTTGTGATGTAATGTGAATTGTCTGTTGTGTTGAACTATTTTTATTGCTGTATGACACAATTGTTGGAAAAATCGTTTTTTGTTCTGAAAAATTGAAATTTTTTTTAATAATTTAATAGTATTCCATTTTTTTAAAAAAAATTAATTTTTTTGATTAGCAAATCATCAAACATCACGAACTTACCAACCAACGAAATAGTAAGTCTCTTACACAATCTTGGTTACCTGTACGAATCGTCGTTTGAGGTAGCCAATAAAAGTCAAGACGAGAAACTTGACGATTTGTTGAAGAAATACTTTGATCGCAACTACCAGCTCACTCAATTAATGAAAGAGGTTTGAAAACTCTCTATCTTACTCTCTCTCTCTCTCTCTCTACCATCCTTCTACTTGAGTTGAAAACTTTAAACGCGAGCGGCGATATAATTTTCAAGCATGAAAACTTCATTCTCTCTTACTCAATCTCGTAAAACTAGTTTTCGTAGAGTTATTAGAGCAACATTCGAGAATCGAGATTGCACTAAAAGAGCTTGCACGTCAATTATTATTATTATTATTATTATTTTTTTTTTTTTGTTTTTTTTCATATTGCAGTTGACGCCACAGTGTACAGACATACTTCTCAAGTGCCGTTTTCGTTCTCAGGATAGAAATTGCTCGAAGCTTTTTGCTTTTCGTAAAACTCAAGATGGATTTTGCTGTACGTTTAATTATGCTAGAGAAGTTGATGATCCTGCGGGGTAAAATTTTCATGTTTTATATATAGTTTTATGCTTGTGTCAAATTTTGTTGAGATTTAGATTATGGTAATGGAAGTATTTAATTGGAGTGTGTTTCGAAAGTTTATTTTTATTTTGTTTTTTTGATTTTTTACATTGATACGAAACTTAATTTATTATTTTCTTTTCTTTTTAAATTGGCTTTTAGAATGGCAGGTGAAAATTTTTCTAGTACAGTACACAAAATTGAAAAACTTGGTATGGTTAATGGTTTGACTTTTTTGATGGAACCTTTTTTGGACGATTACTATTTTCCAATTCTTCCAATCAGCGGCTGGAAGGTATAAAATATTTTCATTTTCAACCAAACAAATGCACACATAAAATTTTAATTAAATCATCTCAAACACTAATTGATTAATCATTACCTATCAAACATCACATACTTTTCCAAATTGATATTATTTATTGGAAATTATTCGTTCTATCAAGCACAAACAATTTTTGATTTTTTTTCAAAAAAAAAGCTCAAAATTGCTATCAAACAATTCACACATAATCAAATTTAAATCCAGATAACCATTTTCAATCCAACCGATTATCCGGACAACACATCAGGTGGTGTCTCAGATGCATTGATATCACCAGGCACTGAAAATTTTCTCGAGCTCAACGCTGTTTCGTTCTACAGTGAAAAAGCTGTAAGACGTTACGAAATGGACGCTCGCAAGTGTATTTTTAACGATGAAATAACAGCTTTGTATGATGGATATACTTATAGTGATTGTATTGTCGATTGTAAGGTCAATGATGTTTGGGATACATGTGGTTGTAGGCCTTTTTATTTTCCTATGCGGGGTAAGTTGGTTTTGCTATTTATTTCCGGTATGACTTTGTATGATTTTTGTTGATTATTTAGTTTGATTATTATTTGATTGGTTAAGCTGATAATGCTGAGTTTTGATAATGAATTTTTTATGTGATCGTGAACGGTGAGTTAGTTTAATGAGTTAAACATTTATTTTTTAATTTTTTATAAAAACAAAATATTTAAATATTTATTGTCGAATTAAAATATTGTACGTACAGGGCATTGGCAATATTTATGTGAAAACTCATCAAAAATATATTTTTTTTTTTTTTTATATATAGAATATAAATTTTTTTGTATGCATAAATACTCAATAATAATGAATTATCTATCAAATATCCCTTTGTTATCGGGGTATAAACGCCATTAATTTTAAATTATTCAACGATCACATGTACAACCCGCATTCAGGCATTATCTGAAAATGAAAATCGAATTCCGTTTCAAAATCGTCCAGGAATGAATTTATCGCTTTGCAAATTAATTCGTGAATAAGCTAAATATATATTTTGTACCTGTAAGCATTTAAAAATTTTTTTTTTTAATATTTTATAAGACGTAATTGTTTAGTATGATGAGTAATATTATATTTTATGATTACGTTAATTAAATGTCAAAAATCTTTATTTTATCTTTAAATTTATCGATTTTGTATAACTTATTTAAAACTCCGGCATTAAATTTATTAATTTTTTTTATTTTTAATCAATCTCTTTTTTTTATAACCTTAACCCAATTAAATTTTTTTTATCGTAATATAAATTTTATTCAATATAAAAATATAGAGCCACTAATATCCGTAACTAATATGTTGCTACTCCAGAAACGATATTTTTTTTTATTTCCTCTGAGTAGCTTAAGAATGTTAAAGTCGAGCAATCTTGGAAAAGCGAGAGTAGACTACTAATTACAGCATAAACTTATAATTCTTATAAGCTTCTATGTGTATTGTATTTTTGATTATGTATAAATATTAATTGAAAGTTTTTTTTTTTTTTTGAGGTATTACTGATAAAAATAAAATTTTTATTTTTAAGATGATCGAAGAGTTTGCAATACTTCTGATGTTCAATGTTTGTATAAATATAAATGTGAGTATAAAAAGTAATCTATTTGTAATAAGTTAATAAAATAATATAAATAAGTAGGATAAAAATGTTGATTCAACTTGATAAGACTAATTTTCTCATGAAGATTTCATCTGCATTTTTTTAAATTTTAGCTAAATGGTGGTCTGTCTTACCTCATGATATTAAAAAAGGTGGAGAAGAGTCAAAAACATTTAATTTCATTAGTAATGAGTCATGGTCATTACGTTGTAAAAGTTGCTATCCATCATGCGACGATGTACATTATTATTTACAAACATCAGGTGTAACTCTTCAAAAAAATCAACAAATTTCATTTTTGTAAGTTTTGCATTAATTTGATTTAATTATAAAGACAAAAATATTGTTCTAAATTTTTAAAATTTTGTTGATTTACAGAAAAGATGTTAAAATTGTTAATCAAAGCTTGGTACACATATTTTTTGCAAAGTATGGTACAGTTCGATTGAAACAAGATATAGCTTATTACTGGTATGAATTGCTAAGTAAGTAAAATATTATAATTTTATTTGATAATCTTAAGATTTTTTATATTACAAGATTATAATTATAAGATTATTGAATAGTCAATTGAGTCAGTCCACACTTAAATAAGAATAAAGAAAAGAAATAAACGGGGTCTTGATCTGGCTTAATCGACAGAGTATAAGCTTCGCAATCCACATATCGTGGATTCGATTACTGGTGTCTGTCGTTTTTATATCTCTCAAGTTCTAGCTGAAATACACTTATGTTGGAGTGTTAAAAATTTTAAAAAGGCTTTAATAAAATCCTATACCGATGAATTTGAATTAAAGGGAATTGTTACTCCTAATATATTATCAAAAAGCTTTGAATTAATTTTTGCCAAAAATTAATTTAAAGTTTTTCATTATATATCATAGAATATTATTATAGAAAATGGATCCAATATTGAATTTTTTAAAGCCTTTTTAATATTTTTAACACTCCAGCATGAGTGTATTTCAATCTAGGGCTTGAGAGCTACAAGAACGACAAACACCAGTAATCGAACCCGCACTATATGTGGATTGCGAAGCTTATGCTATGTCGATTAAGCCACATCAAGACCCTGTTTACTTATTTTCTTTTTTCTTATTTAAATGTTGAATAACTTAATTGGCTATCCAATAATAAAAAATTTTAAGATTACAAAAAAAAAACATATGATTACAAAATGGACTAAAATTTATCAATATTTCCGGAAATGATAACATGTCAAATGAGATAAGGCCTAATAAATTACTAACATCGTATGATTGATGATTTTTGTACGATTATATAATGTACAAGTTGTTGAAGTAATTTATAAAGATATCTCTTCTTTATTATTGAGATGATCACTTCTGGCATTTTATCACCCACAACGCGTAAGTGGAGGGTGAAAGGAATTCCGAAAAGAAATGTCTAAGTAATAAACGAAAAGGGATGGAAAAGTACAGGTTTTCTGAAGTTTCTTAAAAAGATTAGTCTAGGAAAAAAAAAAGACATTTTCAAGGTAGTAAAAGTAATCTATCTTGTAATTGTCAGAAATTTACTCAAATGTAATGTTACTTCAGTTAAAACAATATTATTTTTATTCAAAGTTCTTGTTAAATCAATAAAGATTAGATAATTTTATAAAATTAAAAGTGTACTGATTCAGAAATTTGGTTATGTATCTTTACATTGCAAATTAAATGATTAATTACAGAAATGTTAATTATGTTTAAGACCTTTTCAATATTATTTTCTCTCATCTTATTAGTGTTATTAATTATATTTATGCACATATTAATTTACAAAATAAATAAAGTATATTATTATTACTAGAAAATGAACAATTCATAAAATTAAGATAATTAATAAATTCATATTTCGCTCAAACATCAAATAAACATTCTTAATCATCAATATTTGTTTGCAGGCAATATCGGTGGTATCTGTGGCGTTTTCATCGGTTTCAGTCTCATCAGCGTAGTTGAAATTATTTATTTTTTCATATTATCAGTCTCGATGATGTGGAAAAATAATTATAGATCAAAATCTTTTGACGAAGAAACTGATAATAAACCAAAATATAATAATCGTTCACTTTATTGGGCTGAGCTTGCACCAAGAAGTAAAGCAAGCATAGAGACAAAGTCAAGAAGGCGCATAAATATAAGATAAATTTAAATAAACCAAACAAACAGATTAAATAAACTAATTTTAATTCATTCTTTTTTATGTATTACAACAACTCGTAAAATTTCTTGTAAGCTTGTATATTTACTCTATCAAATAATTTATGTTGTAAGTAGTATAAATAAACGTGTGGTCAGAAACCTTTAAATCCCTGTTATTTACAACTTATTGATTTTTCAAAGCGCTATTTTCTTTCAACGTAGGTAGCACAAAAAAAATATATATATATTTAACGACTAACATTATAAAAATAAAGAGTAACAAAAAAAAGCATTTAAAAAATAACATTGCATTTCTCTTTCCCCATACTCTTTGTTTTATTTGAAAAAATAGCAATAAAAAAAAAAGGAAGGAGGGATGAAGAGTAGGAGGAGGTTACGGAAAATGTGTTGCGTCAAAGCTGCGTTTTGGTAGTACGCCAAATTTTAAATTATACACTATTCTCACGCGACGTTTGTTCGTGGCTTCCGGTAACGCTTGAAAAAAAAGAATATTCCTGCATATGCATTAGGTATCCCCCCCTCCCACCCTCATCCCTTTTACAAAATATAATATACACATATACATACATGCTAGGGTTATGTATACGCATGAGGTAATTCATGAATTTATTTTCTATTTTAAATACACATACACACATACACAAATCGCTTATACTCTTTCTCTTTCTTTCTCTCTACAGCTCGTTCATTGTTCTTTGTTGTTGGGGGAGTGTTGTTCGTCCGGATGCTATATTGCTGTGTATACGAATTTGTAACTTTTAATAATAAAAGGAGTTAAATAAATATTTATGATATTGCAATGAATTATTTATTGAAACAATAAAAAATTTTATACAATTGCATTATTATTACTACCCTGTGGTTTTTTTTTTTTTTTTTTGTTAAACTTCAATACATGACAAATTATTATTACTTTAATAACTAGTTTATACTTTTAACAGAAAATAAAAAAAAATATTTTGAGCCAAGTGTAAGAAATTTTTTAAAGTTGTAAAAAGTATAATTTGAAAAATGATTTTTGTTATAAAAAAAATAAAGGTTGACGCAACATTTCAGTATATAGGTACTTGATAAATTAATCTTAAAAAAGCATGGTGCTTGATTATGAAGTTTGCGGTTGTCTCGATCTAATGGATATTTCAAACTATCAAGTTACTCGTGAAAAATATTGAGCAGTTCCACTTGTACCCAGTCAATAACGATAAATCACGAACTTGAAGCTTAAAAATTATTGACAGTATAGGTAATCGTTTATCCTGATTCTTGATTTTTTTTATTTTCTTATCCTTTTCTTATTTCAAATATAATTTATTTTTAAAGACTTTTTAAAAATTAAACACAACTAAATAGTTATTACTTGGCTAACCAATTACTTAATTATTTTCACGTCCTTCCTTTTTTTTTCTTTTCATATATCCATCAACTTACCAAAACTCTTAAGTGTACTACATATTGGAAACCAAGTCACTCCAACTATCATACACGCACATACATACATACATACACACAAAAAAAAAAAAATTTCATTAAAATCAAATATTAAAGTTTCTCCTGTTTCCCCAATTGCAAGATGTGTCTTATAAGAAAAAAAGAAAAATCGTTACTTCTCTTCAATTTCTTTTCTCCTTACTTTCATCTCTAGCTAGCCATAATAAATCAACTTATCAACTGCACACACGTACAACCCAAGAAGTAAAAAAGTTGAGAAGAGACACAGTGTATGTGTATATATGTGTGTGTATAAGTTTCTAAGTTGAGGACAAGAAAGGAATCAAATATATCGATATATATATACACACATAAGTATATATATCTATCATTTTCATCCATTTTCAGAGTTTGGCTATTGAAGAAAAGAGAAGGTAAATCGTGTATGTGTGTGGGTATATGTTGTAGTTGGTCTTAAACTTCTCATAAGTTGAAGCTGAGTAGAATATATGTCATACTTGAAAACGTAGTGATACTATTCGTTTTCGAATGCACCAACGTATAGATACTATATATACTGCTATGTATACTCACTCTCTCTTGTGAAGGACCAACTCTTAACGAAAGAGTAAGATATATACATATTTCAATGTAATATTTTGCACACAAAAGGTTATATAAAGTCTAGGTACTTGAGTGCTCTTATGTATGTATGGTGTAGGATGCGATAACAGTTTTAACTTTATTTATTTATTTTTTTTTTTTTTTAAACAAAATATTTATTGGTTTTTGAATATATTTCAGTCGATTACTCGAGTAGCAATTTAGATAAGTGAGCTTGCATTTAATTAACGAGTATTTATGTTTATTAAGAAATTAATTTTAATTTTCTTGCCATTAATTTTTTTTCTAAATTATTAATCTATGTTCTTATCAATTAATACAATATGTCTTATATCTAACCATCGAAATCTTCTTAGTTACCTATAACATGTATGTACTAATTGAAAATCCAGCAATATATATATTTCACATAATAACAAGAAAATTCAAGCCTGCAAGCTCTTCATTTCTTGTTCTTCCAAAGATATAGAGACGCTATCTCCGGTATACAATATAATCCTTTTAACGAAACAAAAAGCATTAATATATATATTTTATCAAATTAGAGAAAAGCAAAACTTTCTCTTTTCATTATTTTGAATTCAAAATCTAAACGTCAACATTCATTTAAGAATGATAATGGACCTTAAATCCTTTTCTCTCTCTCTCTTTCTCTCTGGTTTTAAACAGAGAACAATTGGAATGCGTATATATTTTGTATACATATATAATATTTCTGTGAGAGAAAATGCATATGCCGAGAATGGAATACAGCTTAGAATAGAAACAGCATAAGATTAATGAAATTTACGCTAATCCTATACAATAAAGAGAGAGAGAGAGAGAGAGAGAGAGAGAGAGAGAGAGAGAGAGAGAAAGCTTTTGTTTAATTATGGATTATTATGGGGTATTAATAAAATTTTGGAAATTCTTGAGATTTTAGAGGGACGTTCAAAATTAGCGATTATTTAATTAATGTAATCGTTGGTATTTTGCTTATGATGAGATATTTTAATTACAATAATTGTTAGAAGTTGGTATACAGTTGATTATGTGAAATTTTTATGGATATTCATGTATGAGAAATATATTGTTAAAAAGTTTGATGAAAAGAAAATTTTTCTATATTATTTAATTATATCTATTCAAATTTTTAGTAATAAGACTTTTTTTCCAGATATTCTAATAAACATTTTCAATATAATGATGATGATGATAGAAAAAGCTCTGATTACTATAAGTTTTTTTTTCTACTTTTCTTTTATATAAAAGTTTTCTAGGTGAATACAATTTATATGAGGATGAAAAAAAAAATTTTTCTCCCTACTCCCTCAATTCGTTATTGAAAGAAAAAACTTTTTCATAAAGATTCAATAATTCTGAATATATTTCTGATATTGTTAAAAACTAGTAAAATATATGCATCTCATATTTATTTACTTTATGTGTACAACAACAACAAAATTTTTTTTTTTTTCATTCAACTAACTTGAGTATATATCACATCGAATTCTATTGATAAAATTTCCATTATTACGATAAAATTTCATTAGAGTATTTCAATAATCATACTAAAAAAATAAAACTTATTACTGTAAAAAAAAAAAAAAAAAAAAAAAAAAAAAAAAAAAAAAATTAAAACACAATAACATTTCATACATTTTTTTATTAAACTCAAGCTTATCTTAACAACCACCTCTATCTATCTACACACCCAATAAAATCCATTAAATATTATTTTCCCTTATAATCACACAATTAACTCCCAATCACTATATTCCCCAAACTACAAATGTAAAATTCAATCTAACAACACCCAATCCTCCCTTCATTAAGCAAAAAAAAAAAAAAAATAAAATTCCCTACTCACAGATAATCAATTCAAACTACACACACACACACACACACACACACACAAAATCCCAAAACTCTCCCTTAACATGTCGACACATTCACTTTCCCAAAATTTGCAATCACACAACAGACAAATCCCCAAACGACAGGGGTACAAAACCTGTACCCCCCACACAATACATATAGAGTAAAGTGCTTTTATACAATGTAAAACACACACCGAACATAAAAGAGAGAGAGAAAGAGAGAGATAGATAGGGGTAAAATCAGAGCTTATCGACTTGAATTAACTCGTGTTACTGGAACGTTTGTATATATATATATGTATAGTGAAGGGTAGGGGAAAATACAAATCGTATATATATATATATGCGTGGCTTCAAAAGTGTCGTCGCAGCAGCGTAGTAGCAGTTACTACAAGCTCGCACGCCGATAACAGCTGGTATAGGAATATAAAATGGGAGGAGGAGGAGGAGGAAGTAAAAGCGATAGACGCATGTCGAGTTGTGTATGGAAGAGGTGGTAGTATATTCGCTTGGAGCCCAACTTTGAAAGAGCGCCCTCCCGTGGCGATAAATATACGCAGCTCCTTGCAGCGTTATATGGAGTCTTATGGGGTCGGT
>JAPYZE010006635.1:0-12084 GCA_030522805.1 Leptomastidea abnormis
CCATTTAGACAGCGCAAGCGCTGCAGTTCTCTGACGTCAGTATCGCGACGCGTATAGTTGAAACAAACGCTGAACAAGTTTTTTTTTCTTTTGTTTCATGCAGGATTTTGGGTTTTATGGGATTTGGTCACTTGGCATGAACACGTCAGGATTTTCACTTGAATAAGAAGAAGAAGAAGGATTTTGGGTTATGGTGCATTCAGATTTTGTTGAAAAAGGCAAGTAAGTCTATTATTTGATCATTTCAAGTAAGTGACTAATTTGAAATATAATTTTTTTGATGCACATGTGTGTGTGTATGTGAATGTTTGTGCTAGATAGATTATCTATCATACAGAATATGATTCTGCACTGATAGAAAAAAAAATGAAAGTTTAAAGCTGAAAAGATTTTATCACGATACTTGAATACTATGAAGTCATTTTTGCATGAATATTTGATTGAACTTAAATAGTGCACAAGTATCTACTTACGTTAATATTTTTCTTGCAAGACTAAAAGATTTTAAAAAATAGAAAAGAAATTAATATCATCGCACCTGTATACTACGTGCTTTAACAAATTACATTAATAAAAAAAAAATTAAATAAAGAATCTTGTTCCATTTTATGGTAATTATGGAGAGAACAGTTACCATCGTTAAGTTAAAGCATCGATAACGCAAATTTAAAAAAAAAAACAAAAGAAACAAAATGATGATCCTTCATAATTTACACTATCTGCATTATTGTTATTATTTTTCTTGTACTTAAACCTTTATTAGGTCAGACGCACACAAACTTATCTTTTTGCTCTATCTTTTAATGTCTATCTCATCCCTTTACATTTTCAGCATCAAAATATATAAAGTAGGTAGATATACAGCTAAGAAATAAAAAAAAAAATATCGTATGCTTATGATAAAGAATGAGAGCTAATTTCTAATCCGACTCTCACAAGTACCGCAATACTTCAGTACCAATGCACACCGTCATCACAATATATAAACCAACCAGAAATCTAAGCTTGCCGAGGCTGCATCTGCAAAATCAAAAGAACATAAACACACACCATTCACCTTTTTCTTTCTTCCTATTTGTTTTAAAAATAATACCAGAGTCAATAAGCATCCCCTTCTCCTTCTCGATGTATTACATAAAAAGTTAAAAGAATACAAAGTTCATACTTTCTGCTTGGCCATCGCATCGATAAAAATTAATATTAATTAAGGAAGAAATTTTACGTGACTGCAGAGTTATAGAGGATACAGATAAGAAGAAGAAGAAGAAGAAGGAAGATAAAATAGAGAGGGATGAGTGTATGCAGTCAATACTATAAGCAAACGTTATACAGTCAGGTCAACCCAGCCGAGGTGCAAGAAAGCAAGCAAGCGGTCGGTATAGGTCGGCCGCTGCTCTCGTTCGCGGCGTAGGCGACGGTGGCCGCCAACCAACACGTTGCAAGTGAGCTAGCTAGCTAGCTAGCTAGCTTGCTTACTTGCTTGCATCGCGCGCGCACAAGACAGAGACGAAGCGAAAGCTCGAATGACGTCAGAGCAGCGCAAGCTTTGAATCTAGGCCGAGGGTTGAACGACTGGTGGAGCGGTCTCCGCTCGCTAAACTAGGCCAGCAGAGCAAACTTGCTCTCTCTCTCTCTCTCTCTCTCTATACAGCTACACTGATGCATCTCTTGAATGAACGCGGCCAAGTTGTGTAAGAGAAGGAGCGAGCTTGCGCACCCGCGCTCGCGTCGATGCCGCGACCCAGCGTCAGCAGCAGTAGCAGTAACGGTATATAATACACACCACCGCTCAATGACGAAATTCCCGTGGCCAAACTAAGAGAGAAAGAAAGAGAGAGAGGTCGAACTCGTATTATTATTATTTTTTTTCCTTTCTTATTTTCCACCCGCGCAAGCGTCTTTCTTTCGGGTTAAAGGGGTCTTTATCAGGGATTTGCGTCGAGTGCGCTACCACTTTCTTTTTTTCTCTCTCTCTCGCTTCTTTTATTTTTATCTATATATATATGCGCTTGCTCATTGAGCTTGCAGTGGTCTAAGTATAAAAGGGTTGAGGGGATGAACGAAGGAAGATGACGACGAACATTGATAGTGGTGGACTGGTGGCAGCAGCGCTCCCGAAGTCTTTTTTCAAAAAATAAAATTATGTTCGTATACCTCCCCCTAAAGAAAGTTAAGTGTATTTAATACTGATTGTGTTCGTTATTCAAAAAGATTTTTTTTTTTTTTTGGAGTATCTCATCCTTTTTTTTTTTTATGTCTGGTAAAGCTACAATTTACTAGAATTTTGTTAAATTCTTCAATCGGGTATGAGGTTTAAATGTAGGTCAGATGAATTAATAGTACGTGAAAATCTGATTAATTATTCAAACTTAGGAATTAATTAATTTAATCTCAAAAAAAAGATCGTTGTTTTTTTTTTCTTTTTTTGGTTGAGTAGATTAAATTTGGTCACGCGTGACCCCTAGCGCTTTTTATTCACCACACAAAACGTACGCGAAGCCAAGACTTTAAGTCTCAAATCCAATTTGGCTGTTTTTAAAAATTCTAAGAAACTCTTTTTAAAAGCACACCAAAGCTTTTGAATCACAAAATATATATACCATAATTGAATAAATATTTCATTTTTAAAGTGACTTGAAAAAAATTTCTTGTATTTTAATAAAAACTACGAGGTAAAGAATTAAATTAAAGATTGAAAAGTTATTAGAAAGATCTTTTTCTTCCATTAACCACAAGAGAAAATATATATCAAAAAAGAGTACTTGTACTATACCTTGTGAGAAAGATTCAAATGGTTCAAGCTTAAATTTGCCTCTTACGACTTCGTCTTCACATCGTGGCCTCCATTCGTTCACGACTATTGTTGCGCCTCTGCGGTAACAAAAAAAAAAAAAAAAAAAAAAAAAAACGGGCCAACAAACCCCCCCAAAACCAACTACCCCCCTCATATAACCCAACCCTCATAATGTCTGCATTTATTAATCAATTTGCTTGATTCTTTCATTACGTACGCTTGATTTGTTTCAATAATAGTAAAAAGACATTGAATAAAGAGTCAATGATATGAGTCGGTGCAGAGATTATGTAGGTCGCGTACATAGGCTGCCGGGGTGATCGAGTCGCCAACACACACAAACACATATAAGTTTAAATTAAAAAAGTTCGGTACTCAAGGTTTTTATTGCATGCTATATACGTGCTGTTTGTGGATAGTCATAATAATGCGGGTCCCGCAGGATTGTACAAAAAAAATAGAGATATTCTAAGATTTGTTTATTATTGTTTAAGTAGAGACTGAGATTGTCGAGCAAATTACGTGATTACACTATATGTATTAACATAAAATTCTATTTTAATAATAATTATTATTATTCTTTACTTTTTCATTCTCAAATTGTTCCATTCAGTATAAATCTCATACAAAGTTTGTACATATAATATAAAACTTGTTTACTTTTGTTCTTCACAAATCTATATATTATTCTTAGCAGTTAATAAAAACAAAGTTTATATTAGGCCTTTTTTTTTATTTAAGGTCAAAGTTATTTTTAAATAAATGTCGACTCTTTTAACAACTCTTTCTTATACATACATACATACATACATATAATATTCACATATGTATATTAAACTCTATGAGGTAATTACACAAGTTTTAAGGTCAACAGGAGAGCACTGCTACCACTATGTATAAGCCAAGTCTTACCTGACTCGGATTTTACTACTTAACGCGTGCCCCATGCGCTGACTATACTCGCACTCCACCAGCATTTATAATATAAGTTCTCGCGTGTTACCAACGTCCTCAAATTTTCCTTTGGAACGCCCTATAAGAGCCATGGTTTCGTGTAACATAGCGCTCAACTAGATATAAGCCCTGTAAACTAAAGCGGATAATCGGCTTTTAATTCCCAAGCAGCAGCAGCAGTAGCACACACATACAATTATTCCGGCAAGAGTTAAACGCGTGCCGACGATATAGCAAGCAACGAGGCTTGGGAAAATCGGGCCGCTCTAGCGCATACACATACATACATCAACACTTACACAAATATACCTATGATGAGGTGGAAGGCTGGCAGGCGAGGCCGCGACTGGCATAAATCGCGTCTCGAGCTTCCGGACCGCCCCCGCACGTAGAGGTATACCGAGGATCGCGTGAGCTTAACCAGCAGCACGAAGAAGAAAAAAGAAGAACAAGAAGAAAGAGAAGGAGGTGAATGGGCGGGTTATTGGGGCTCGTTATACCGATGATGATGATGATGCAGCTGTACTTGCATATACACACATGGGCCCCGAACGCTAATAGCCTTGCTGCTGCTGCTCGCGCCTACTTGCGATGCATGTCCTCGACCCGCGTGGAGCTCTCTCTTGCTCTCTCTCTCTCTCTCTCTTTGAGTGCGCCTGCAAGCCGCGCTCGCGCGCTACGCCCAATTATAGGCCTTCCGTTCTACGTATTATGTATGTAACGTACATGTATGATATGTATGTATATACATCGACAAACTCACGTGAGATCTATATATACAGTTATGCGAGTACCTCTGCCTATTGTTTATTTTTTTCTTTTTTTTCTTTCCTTTTTGTTTACAAAGCTTTTGATGATTATCTTTTTTTTTTTTTTTTTTTTTTTTTAACTATGATAACATACATTCTTTATTTATGTTTTTTTTTTATTTTGTATGTTACAATTGAAACGAATGTTTCTAAATTTTTTTATTAACATACAATATTGCTCTCTGGTTTTATTAATAATTCAATTAAAATATTAATAATTTTTTTTTAGTAAAAAAAATATTAATTAAATTTGTTACTATATTTCTTATAAAAAAATTATTTAATACTCATGAAAGATTTATAAAGCTCAATTTAAAACATCAATTAAAAACATATTTTTTTACGTAAGATAACATACATATTTTCTTTTTTAATTTACTCCTACTAATTTTGTCATCCTCTTATTTCCATATAGATATATATTAATCAAAATTTCAATAAAATTGCATTAAATTCTCTAAAAACAGTAAAACCAAAGTCATTTTTAATTCAGTAATCAATTCAGTGATTTGATGCTGATCAGAATAACAAGGTCTCTCTTATACCTATTATAACGTGGGTGCAGTGTATATTATGTATCTAGTTAGAAAAGCAAATTATTTGAATATATCGCGATAAGAGTATATCCCGTATAGGTCAAATCACAACACACATGTAGGTAGAAACACACACGCAATATACATGATAATCAAGGCCTAAGCCATGACTGTTTCTTGTTACTCGCGCAAGCTCATCAGCGAGTCTAATTGATTCTATTACGTCGCAAGCAAATAATAATTATTGTGCAGAAACGTCAAACTCCTTTTTATATATATCCCTTTGATATTCACACATCGGGAATTTCTGACGAGAGTAAATATCTCTATCCAGCACAAAAGTTTTAATAATTGAACAACGCGGGGTTGCTGGAGGATCTTGTTGCATAAATGACATCGCGATGAAGAAGTTCGTTTAAAGTTTCCCCCTATAGGTATAATATACCTTTGATCATCTTATTTGTTCAACGACAAGAATTGACATTTTAATATAACGGTCTTTCAGCCTTTCGTTCCGTACTAGATTCACCTAAAATTTTGACCTCATATAAATATTTAAAGAAAGAAAACAAGTTTTTATGTGCTTGCAAAATTACGTGTATACTTGCGGATGGGAGTATAATACAAATTGTTTTCCTCTGTTTATTTAAAGAAAAAAATTCTACAGTTAGTGAATATAAAAAAAATTTTTACAATTTTGTATTCTAGATGTGCTTACTTTTATTCAATACCATTTTTCAAAAACCTCAATAACGAAAATTAAATTTTAAGTTTTTGACAATCTTTATTGTTGTGTTTTAAAAATATATAGAACTGCAGTAAAGAAGTAATAATGTTGACCTGAAATTGTTTTTTCGTTCAACTAAAAAGAACCGAATTTCTAAGAAAGTACTAAGCTTATTTTTAAATCGACTTTTGAACAACAATTTTAAATTTAAGAAGAAAAAAAAAAGAAAATACATTGAAAACAAAACATTCTCTTTTATTTTGCAAAGAGTCTTGACTAATTAACTCTATATTCATAAAATATTCTTTTACCTTTTTTTTAAAGTAAAAAAAAAAATTAATTTCACGAAACTTATCAAAAATTTATTTTACACTTACACGATTATCACCTATCTATATTTTCCCTCCTTTCCACATACATTATTTTTTTTATGATCTTTACTTTCTCCTTCTCCCATTACACATTAGCTTTTGCTCCCATAAGCCCTAGTAAACTTCTTAACTCATCGTCATCTCTCTTCTCTCCCCATAATTTTATCGTATAGCCATAAGCAGCTATAAATCAAATTTAATGAAACCCAAAGTAAAGCTGTTAAAACCCTAGTGGCCCCGTTCCAGTGCGAATCGATCGAAAAGTACGCACTATACCACTACCACCACTATACCACCACTATCGTCGTCATCGTATCGTGACGAGGCCACGAGAGCAATATTCTCTTGTGGCTACAAGCTTACCCAAGTCGCTCTTGCATACATCCAATTAAGCGGCCGAACCGGACACTGAACGCGACTGCGACTACGTCCAAATGATTAAGCGATACCATCCCGGTTAAGCTGCAGATGAGCCTACTCTCATCTCAACTGTTGCGTGTACAATATACATCCCACGCGAGAGAGGCTTGCGTTGCTCTTTTGGCTCGAATTGCTTTAACTGATTCTCTCTCTCTCTCTCTCTCTCGTTTCGGCTATTCCCTCGCGGGACCTGCAGCTTTTCATCCACTACCTATCTCCCCTTGTAGTACCTTTCATCTCCCCTGAGATTTGGAGCAGATCGCGGTGAGCCACCGATTCGTTTCGCTGCCTGATGCGGTTTCAGCTTGTGAGTTTATAGTGAAAGACAGAAAAAGCAAAAGACTAGCTTGGAGAACATACACACACTATGTGCGGTATTTATATATATATATATTGCAATCCGTTCTACCATTTGTAACCCGAAATTTCGTAATCGCTGTATTCTAAATTAATTCTAATAATAAATCCTTTCGAAAACGTTAAGCAGCTCCAGCAGCTCTAGCTGTCTCGAATTCTAATATATATACATGCTGGAGCTGCGCTTCTAAAATTTATAAACACTCGGAAGTGAAACGATATATAATATGAGAGAGTCTCTCTGTGTGTGTGTGTGTGTGTGTGTGTGTGTGTGTGTGTGTGTGTGTGTGTGTGTATTTATGTGTGTGTAGTAGGGTACCTATGCAATCGATTGGGTCTTGCGTTGTTGCGTCGTCGCTGTGCAACTATCGCTGGCCGCGATCTCACGCCTCGACGATTTTTTTTCTTGAGTATACGGATATATTATATACTCGTGATAAAATTTAACAAGTCTCCAGCTAATATCCTTTATTTTCAATTTTTGATTTTAATTTTGTTCAAAATTATACTTATGGGTAACTGATTAATTAAAAGCACGTGTCTGTTCAGAGTAGAGAGAATGTTGGTATGTATATTTATAGAACATCAACTGATGATGTACACACACATGTTGGTGAGAAAATTGAAAATCGATTATGGTACATATATAAACTCATGTGTAATACCATTATGTGCAGCGCCTACGCATATAGATGATGAATTTTTTACAGTCAATTTAGCAAGAAAATGAGCTTTTTTGCCCTTTGTTTTGCTCGCGTGTCATACAGCGTTATATGCTGAATTTTACGTTTATCACATAATATGCTAAAAAGAAATTTTTAGTTTGGCTATATAATAAATGTAGGCTTAGTATAGTTAATTATAATTTTTTTTTTTGATGAGAGGATAATTTTATTCTCTCTCTAGAGCACTAATGGAAATTAGATATCAAATGATGACGCAATCGATTATTGAAAGAACAAATATTTAAGTTTAATATTTAATTATTCATGGCGTCATACTATACGAAAACCTTTTAAAAAAACCTTTTTGTTACAATATCAATTAAATATTAACATCCAAAAATAAGAAAAATTTCAAGGTGATAAATTTTTACAGACTTTCAAAGTCATACCATATCGTCACAATTTTTTTAATCAAACGTAATAGCTTCCCAAAAATTATTTTAAAAAATAGTCAAATATGACGTTACAGCGCTACAGCGTCAATATAAACGTAATGGTAAAGTATTGTGAAAAATAGGTAAAGTTATAAATGTCGTGACGTTACAACTAATAATCGACCAACAAGATATAGTAACTCGTTTAATATATAAATTTATACAAACGATCACGAAACGCGTGCTTGACACGTTTTTAATCCGTATATATATACGTGTATACCTAAACGTCAACTCTTTTCATATCATTGATTGCAATCAACGGATCTAATCGTCTGACGCACACACACACACACACACACACACATATATATTCTACAACATTCGCTAGTCTCACGACAACTGCAATGAAAATTTATGGTACATTATATATATACGTATATCGCGCAAGCTCGCTCGCAAGCGGTCTCTTTTACTTTTATTACACGTATACAGTTGTAAAGAAGTTGAAAGAGTGCGATAACGACAAATGCTATTTGATCACATATATAGACTAATGTTATTGTTATAAGCTTTATTAAAGTGCATATATAAAGAGGTAGTAAGTAAAAATTAATAATTTATTTATGAAAGCTATGATGACACTTATTTATTAATTTATGTACCGATATTGAATTAAAAAATAATTTTGACGTTCGTCAAATGCGTAATCTGTTACGAAATAGTACTTAAGAATGTCGTACATTGTCGTAAAAAGTGTCAAAATTATACTTACGCAGTATATAAACTAATATCGTTATAAATAAGAACAATTGTTTATGATCGATCGAAAAATAAGATCAATTGCGTCAAAAGAACCGGCCAAGAGAAATTTTTTTCCTTTTAGTGTCGTATATATATTGACGCTTCAAACGAATAATCGCAAGACTTAGGAATATGTCGAATACTAGCACATCTTGCAGTCTAATGATTTAACAAAATTGTATTTTGTACGATTTTGACATCAAAATAAAGATTTAAAATAAGTAAACTGATTTTTAATAATAATAAAAACTTGTAAGAATGAAGCTCAAAAGAAAAAAAAATAAGAAAAACAAGATAGGAAAACTTTAAAAAGAAATCAAAAAGTATTTAAGTTGTGCTACTGTTCGTAATTATTTCTAAGGTGCATTACTCTTCGTAATAAAATTGCGAATTGTGCTTTTCTTCGATATGTTGTTACACGTATAATTAATTGCGTGAATTTCACACAGTAGAGCGAAATTGCTTGTCTGCGGGGAAGTAAATTTTCATAGTCTATCGATATCAGGCTACTGCCACGTTAGTTAATAAATTTGAACATAGACACAAATTATTCATAAGTATGTACTGTTCTACTCTTGCATGTGACGTCAGGTACCTCCTTTTTGGTACACACAACGACGAAGACCCTGAATGATTTCCCTATCCTACTTTTAATGCATCGGAGGCATGTTATACATAATATACCATGGCTAATATAAGTATATTTATGCATGTACACCTAACGCGCTTTTTTTTTTAAATGAAAATTAACAAATTATTCAGGTCGCATAAACTTAGATTACGAAATGAGAATGAAAAGAAAAAAATGAAGAAAAAGAAAAAAGAATGTATCGTTAACAAAACAAAAACGCATAAGACGCGCTTTATAAGCACAAGGAAAAATAATCGATTTCTTTCAATATCAATTTTCCTTTTTCTGAAATTGAATTTTCAAGCAGTTGACCCGACATATTTGTGGGTGTGTATGCGTGTGTACACGCCTATGATCATCGCCATGCCACTGTACGATCTTCGCGCTTAATTCTACAAAATTAATAATGGTATCAAAATATCGTTATTTATTATTTATTTATTTATTTAATCACATAAACGGAGACAAGTCCTTTTCACACTTTAAAAATATTTCATTTTTTATTTTCAAATATTTTCTATTCCTAAAACCGAAAATATTTATCATAATTATCAAACGATGAATATTATACAAAATAATATCGTTTTCGAAAGATTGCCGATCAAATATATGACAAAAATCTGCTGAATCATAAAATTCATATAGATATACAAAATAAACTTCTAATCTTTAGATGTCACAATATAGTCATGTCAAGAGCAATATACTTAATATAATAAAGTCCCTTACAAGTAACCTGCGCTATAAGATAATTATTTTAACTTATTATAGGTATATTTCTGCACAGAGCAATAACGATCACGAAAGAGTAATCACACCCGCAAGCAAGTAAGCAAGCTTCAACTCAATACATCGAACATTAAAGAAAGAGAGTAAGTAAGAGCACACACATACATTATACACTTGAAGCGCAAGAAGAGTTTAGCGCTCGCGCTCGCGAGGAGCAAACCGAGCGCTCGGCTGGCGCGCACACGCATATATCCAGGGTCAGCTTTGACGTCAGACCAAGTGGTTATAGTGTCTCGCTTGCGCCGCGACGCGCCTCGTGTGCGCCTCCCCACACCACGACGACCACACAGATGCCGTACATACATATATAATACGACACCAAGCAACTCATACATACACAAGGTGATGGTGGTGATGATGCGAAGGAGAAGGAGGAAGTGATGAAGGAGAAGTTTGGTTATAGCTTGCGCGACTTTAAAGTGCCGACGAGCTATACACTCCCACACACCTGCTCTGCGATATTATCCGTCTCCTGTACTTTACGCGATAACTTATTTTGGATATATGTCGATATATTCTAAGAGCGTCGAGATGATGATATTATTGTTTTTTTTTTGGGGGGGGGGGCAAAATCGTGAGAATGCGTATTTTAAGGTAATGATAAGAATATGGAATATGATGCTAACAAGAAGAGAAGAAGAGATATATATATACATGTACAGGAATTATGTAATAAAAAAAAGGGTTTAACAGGAAGCTGAGATGAGAAACGAAGACTATATAGATGCACAGCAAAAGTAGATACAGATCATCACTATGGAAAATGGGAAGCTACTGGATATAGCCGGGCTTCTTTATCTCTCTCTCTCGCTCTCGCTCGTTTTGATTTCCCGTAGGATATCCTCTCTCGCGGATATAGTTGATTTATCTGGCGAACGATACCGGAGATAGATATATAGGTGATGACGGACTAACTATACTGCTGTCTGCATCGAAAGCTGCTGCTGCTGATACTCTCGTGTTGTAATATGATCCTAATTTATATATACACATATATAATATATAGAAGGGTTATCATACTGGAATATTATGAGTATACTCACATCTGATGATATAGGTATATTTCTATTGCATATTATGCTCTGATATATAGTTATATGTAAATCAATATAATGATTAATTTTATTCCAAATTTAATTTAAACATATATAAAATTTATGTATTACCAACTATGATTGCTATATAGCCCGCTTACGCAATGTCTTCCGCTTTTTTTTTATCTGCGTATTCAGGATGTTTTATATATTATACGCTTATTTGATTGATATAAAACAATCATTATAATATGTCTACTTGATTAATATGATTAATTTTGGAAAATCCCTTTTGATGATAATAAAGAAAGAAAGAAAGAAAAAATGAAATAAAAATGAGACATCTTCCGTAATATATATATATATATATATATATATATAATATGTAACGTATAATAATTATCTCTCTCATTTTTCTAGATCCGCAACCTCTTCCGGTGATAAAAATATTTCAGCTGCAAATCAGCTGTGACTCAATCATCGTCATTATGTTATCGAAAACACCTGGTTCATTTATTTGATCGAGTATGTATTTTGAGAAGAGAACATTCAAGAACACACTTAGATCACATTTTTCTCAATTGGACCTAAAAAAAAAAAGAATACACCGCAGAACGATACATTGTAACACATCAAGATTCCCACAAATCTGATCTCAACACAATATAGCTAACTTCTTCAAACGGTTCATTTTTTTTTTTTTTTTTTTTTTTTTTTTTTTTTTTTTTTTTTTTTTTTTTTCTTTTTTTTTTCTCTTTT